>NW_025907209.1:0-57500 GCF_018835915.1 Vigna umbellata
AAAACGAACGTTTTTTAAAGATTGAGGACTAAATTGTACCTTACTTTGGAAGAGGGACGAAAACCAGAAACGGTCAATAGTTTAGGGACTAAAAACATATTTAACCCTAAAAATATTTATTAAAAATATTAATTTTAATAAAAATATTTGTTAAGATTTATATACAATTTAAATTTTGTTTGAATTTGAGGAGGGAAAAAATTGTTTAATTTTTAAAATTAAGACTAAATTGAGACAAAATAAAAATACAGGGACCAAATTGAGACTAATGCAATGACACGTGGCCTGACAATGACATGTGGCACTGTTAGTGCCATGTCACACTGCCATTGCCACGTGGCACACTATCAGTTTGACACGTGGCATTTTTAAATTTTACTTTTAAAAAAATAAAAAATAAAATAAAAATAAAAATAAAAATAATAAAAATATAATTCAAAAATTCAAAAAAACCACGAACTGACTCGTGTCACCCCCTTTAACGGTGTTAGTATGGAACTAACGGTAAGGCCTAAATTGATTCAATTTTTCATAATAAGGGACCTAATCGAGAACATTTACAATACGAGGACCTACTTGAGACGATCCTACGGAAATAGAGATGTTCGAAAGGATTAAACCGAAATATAATAATAAGATAGATTAGTTCATTAATAGTTAGTAAAGTGTTTAACCATTACAGTTATCCAAAAATAACCATAAAACATTAAAACGTTACAGAATATCATAAGTTTGATACAAAATATAGGAATAAACCGAAAGGTGATACAACACACTGTATAAACCGATCGATTTGCAAAAGGAATACTAAATCTATTGGCCGAACGGTCCAATTCAAAATTATACACAATAGATGACCGAGCGGTCATAACTTAAGCGACAGGATCTTCGCCTTCCAACACTTGCTCCACTGAACACTCGTTACCTTCTGTGGGAAAAGAAAACCGAACGAACAAGACAAGACAGAACAAGAAAATAGGGTAACCTATTGTAATTTAATTATAAACACATATATGCATTTCATGCAAGTTCAATCTATATGAAGCCGAATGGTACATCATACAACAATGAATACAATTCATCACATACAACCAAAACATCATTATTCATATAAATATATATAAACTGAACACTATGACTTGACCATCCGGATTGTATGAATATGTAGCTATAATCGTCCTTGCACTTGTGGTAGTGTAACAGCTGACACCAATCAAGCTACTACCCAAGGTTAATCCCATATTACCTACCTCGGCACCCTGAGGCGGTAGGACCTCTTGTCATTCTCACCCATGATTTACTCCTCTCTACTTGAAAATGAGTAACTTACAGAATATCAGGATGAACGCCAACTTAGCATATCCATATTCATACTTTACAATTCCACAACCATCCATGAGACATTCCTCCTTGGAATTATCTTCCACAATATTTGAAAATATAAATCTTCAATTCTTAACATACACAATCATTCATCAATTAAATTTTCACAAAATAAAGAGAAAACATGTGAACGTTGGCGACCGAACACCTTCACATTACTCAACTGAGAGAACCGAATGGTTCATAAGAGACAAAATAGAAGAAACTGACCGAACGCTATTATAGGCCGACGACCATAGAAACCAACTACTAGGAACTTAGCCCAACCCAAAGAGTTTAAACCACACACTCATAACTCAAACTGAAACTCTTAAAAAAGAAAACTTATATAAAATACTATACTAGCTCGAGTACTTAGAGATTATTGGATACTCTATCTAAACCGAACACCAGTTTAATATTAGGACACTACGATTAGACCGAATGGTCATAAATAGATAATGCTTCTAATAAACCGAACCCAGTTAATGACTGAGTACGTAACATAGCCGAATGGTCAACAAAACAAATCTCAGAATAACCCTTCTTAAACCAAAACAAGACATTTTTCTTAATTTCTAAACCTCCAAACGTGATTTCTAAGTTATTTTAAACCTTTTCCGCTGAACCTATTACACACTGCTCACCACTCCCATTTTCACACACCCTCTTCTCCAAACCATAACTGACCGAACATTCTACAACAGGAAACTCCAATCCAGTTCACATGTCTCGGCCAACCACATAATTTGAATACAATTCAATCAAACATACTATCATTCATACATGCAAGCATTCACACATCAACTTCAAACACAGAAAAATATAATTAAATCACTAGCTTCCCTTACCTTGAATAAACTAGGCACTTCCTAAGCTTCCACCACTTTGACTAACCAAGAACCACTTCTAAAGTAACTTACTACACTTCCGATCGGTAAAATGGACCAACTAGAGGATCAAAAACAGAAACAGGTTCAGAGAGAGATAGATGAAGAACATATGCAAGCGGAACAATGCTTGCATGTTCCAGAAAATACCGAAACTTAAAAAGGAAGAATTATTTTACTTACCCACTTCACACAACAACTAGATTGATGAAAAATAACTTCTTGTCACCAAAGAAGAATTCAAACACGACCTAGATGATTATCAGAAGAAGAAGAAAGTGAGGATTTTTAGAGAGGATGAGGAGAATTGTAGAGAGAATGAGGAGAAACTCAGAAATCTGGAAAGAAGAGGTGCATGGAAAAGTGGCTCAACGTTTGAAAATTTTACTTATATACTACCGCAAAAAACCGATCGGCCAACCAGCTGCACACACCTGTCTTCCACTTTCTGAATTTTCTAAACCCTTCTACCTACACCTGACTTCCACTACAAGCTGAATTTAATGGTTCTAACATTAATAAAAATAAAAATTTAGTAATAAATTAGAAAATAATGATGATAATAATAATAATAATAAGATAATTGTAAATATTTATTTATAATTGATTAGAATTAAATAAAATATCTATTCTTTTACTCTAACATAATAAATAATTAAAATATATAAATATAATTAATAATTAAATATTTATAAATATATATTGTATCAATTAATAAAATAATAAAATATTTTATTTTTATTATAACATACTAAATTATTTAACATAAAATAATGTAAATTTTAACATTTTTAATGTATTTTTTAAGTATATTTTTTTATAAATAATTTTATTTATTAAAATCACTCAAACTTTCCTCTTATTTATCTTTATTTCTCACCATTTTTTTTTTCTTAATCCTAACAACCTTACTCTCACCTCCAATTTTCTTAAATTCACTCTTTTCAATCTTTCAAATTTATTTTCCAATCCAGACATAAGCTTAAACAAAAGAGAAAATAAACTTAATCATGCAAAATGAAAAACAATTATAACTCAAAATATAGGATTTGTTCTGCTTCGATAGGTAAAACAATATACTCAAAAACTAACAATTTTTCTAATAACATAATAGGTAAAAAAATAACAAATCATATAACTCTAATATTTTAACATGTAAACTTTAAATTCAATTCAAGATCTACGAACTTATCTTATATCTAATCAGTAATCAGTTTGTAAAATAAGATCTACAAACTTATCTTATATCTAATTGATGTGAGATATATAATATAATATTACTCTATTTCTTATAGTTCCTTATCCCAAACTCCACGAAATCTCCTCCCGTACTCTTCCCCAAACAACGACATCATTTGCGACCACTACACCTGCAAATCTCAATTCAGTATTTATTCCAAATAGTCAAGATGACAAAGTTGGTGTTTCGACTCGGGTTTGATCATTCTCGCAATGAAGTTTTACAACATGACGGTTGTGACCATGACTATGTATATGGTAGCGCGGAGAAGAACAAGATTATGGAGTTGTGGGAACCTGGTATAATTGTAACAGGAGTATAGTTCTATAATGTCGAAGGTCGAGAGGTAAAACCCTCTCGGTTAATGTTGAAGACCGAGAGGTAAATTTCTCTCGGTTCCTGTTGAAGGACGAGTGGTAAATCCCGCTCGGTTAATGTCAAAGGTCGAGAGGTAAAACCCTCTCGGTTAATGTTGAAGAGCGAGAGGTAAATTCCTCTCGGTTCCTGTTGAAGGACGAGCGGTAAATCCCGCTCGGTTAATGTCGAAGGTCGAGAGGTAAAACCCTCTCGGTTAATGTTGAAGACCGAGAGGTAAATTTCTCTCGGTTCCTGTTGAAGGACGAGCGATAAATCCCGCTCGGTTATCGAAGGTCGAGAGGTAAAACCCTCTCGGTTAATGTTGAAGAGCGAGAGGTAAATTCCTCTCGGTTCCTGTTGAAGGACGAGCGGTAAATCCCGCTCGGTTAATGTCGAAGGTCGAGAGGTAAAACCCTCTCGGTTAATGTTGAAGACCGAGAGGTAAATTTCTCTCGGTTCCTGTTGAAGGACGAGCGGTAAATCCCGCTCGGTTAATGTCGAAGGTCGAGAGGTAAAACCCTCTCGGTTAATGTTGAAGACCGAGAGGTAAATTTCTCTCGGTTCCTGTTGAAGGACGAGCGGTAAATCCCGCTCGGTTAATGTCGAAGGTCGAGAGGTAAAACCCTCTCGGTTAATGTTGAAGACCGAGAGGTAAATTTCTCTCGGTTCCTGTTGAAGGACGAGCGGTAAATCCCGCTCGGTTAATGTCGAAGGTCGAGAGGTAAAACCCTCTCGGTTAATGTTGAAGACCGAGAGGTAAATTCCTCTCGGTTCCTGTTGAAGGACGAGCGGTAAATCCCGCTCGGTTAATGTCGAAGGTCGAGAGGTAAAACCCTCTCGGTTAATGTTGAAGACCGAGAGGTAAATTCCTCTCGGTTCCTGTTGAAGGACGAGTGGTAAATCTCGCTCGGTTAATGTCGAAGGTCGAGAGGTAAAACCCTCTCGGTTAATGTTAAAGGGCGAGAGGTCAATCCCTCTCGGTTCCTGTTGAAGGGCGAGAGGTAAATCCCTCTCCCTTCATGTTGAAGGGCGAGCGGTAAAATGCCCTCGGTTTGTCTTTACATGGGAAAAGTTCTAAAACGAACTCTCCTCAACCACCAACAGGAGCCGTAGGAGCTTTCCAATACAGCAAAACACAACCTCCCTCAAACTCATAAGTCCTATAGTTAACCACGGCTAAAGCCGAACGCTTCACTCGGACTTGGGGGCATGATGTATCATATGAAATATTGACTGAGTGGTTACAAACAACCAATCGGATATTCAGGTAATCTGTTTATATCTTATTCTGTTTATATTTTATTGGGCTTATATCAGCTTAGGATCCATAAGGTAAATTATAAATACAAAGCCAGGACCGAAAGCCAGGTAGGTTTCACTCTACGCTACTCTCAAATACTCAATAGTGATAATCATTCACTAAATATTCAACCAAGAGTCGAGGCTCTTCAAATCACACACTAACTTGAGCGTCGGAGTATCTTTTGCAGATACATCCTCCCTCGTCAAGAAGGAGACCGATCGATTTGTGCCAACACCGATCGACCAATAGCAGGAGTTTGGAAGAGAGCGAGTGGCCCAAACACGTCAGCAGGTTAGTCTCTCGGTCCCAAAAATATCTACCGAAACATGTAATATATTTTTGGATTATGTAACTCAAGTTAGATTTTTAAGAAATTTATAATTTTTTTCGAACTTAAAAAAATTACTATGAGGTTTCTTTTAAATAATGTGGAGGGTATTTATATTTTTATTTGACATTCAATTAAATCCCTTCTTACTAGGGGGGCTCATTTGAGTAAAAGAGCGTTTGTGACTTCACTTTTAAGATGTAGATTGTTAGCTCTTGATAGTTAAAAATAATAATAATTCAATAATCTCCTTGTTAGATGTTTACTGATATAATTAAGGAGTGGAAGTAAAGTTAGAACAATAAAAAGTATAGCAAGAACATCTGACTTTAACCCAAAAGAAATTAAAAACAAATCTAAAAGCAAAATAAAAGGTGGGCTTTTTAGGCTTAACGTGTACTGATGTACACTTGGGCTATAAAAATATTATAACACCTGGATTTTAGTCTGGTGACACCTGCGCGACAGATCCATACCCACTGATTCTTATTCCCATTGGCTCACTGCATTCATCATTTTCAATTTTCCCATCTTCTAATTTCCACCATCTTCCAAAAGGTTAGTTTGTCTCAATATTGATTAATTTTTTAAAAATTATTTTTTTCTTAAATAGAATTTCCTTATTCAACAGTGTTTTCTATCATAAGATTTAAATTGAACTGGGATGAACCTAAACATTGGTTTCTTCTTGTAAAAGGGTTGGTTGACATAACATGTCATTAAACATGCAGGAAAAGTGTAAAAGGCTGAAAAGCTATACATCACAAATTTAGGCTCTGCCGTGTTTTCCATTGCAATTAACAAAACCTATTATTAAACAAGCTTTTATTATCTATTTAGCAAAAGTTGAGAAAAGTTTTTAAGGTGTGTGTTTTTGGCCATTTGTGTAGGTTTGATGCATCGGCCCTACGTGATAAATTGTCACTGCCACGGCATTACCTAGTTTCCTCCATACTAAAAAGTACCTTTTTTTCCCAACTCCTTAACTCACAAGTTCTTATATTCTTTCTCCTACTTTTTCTTTTCTCTTCCCATTCCTTCTTTTTCTTAGATCCGCTCCACACGGCTTTATCACAACACATAATTTTCAAGTATATTCTGCTATTCTCTTTTCACTTACATTAATAAAAGTGGTTGAACTATTAAATGTATATAAGAGGGTTATTAAAAAACACAAAAGAATTTCAATATTTAATGTATAAATTGTTATTTTTATCTGAGTGTACATTCCTCTTGAGAATTTTACCACTTTCTGAACCATCCAATTTTTTAAAGTTACACAGAAAGTGAAAGGAAATGCCGGAAAAGTTTACTGGGAAGAGATGAAAAAATATGAATAGACACGTTAAGTTTGTCTTTACAGTTTTTGTCAAAATAACGAAAGACATTACAGCCTCGAAGCTCAAATCTGCGTGCATTTGTGTTGACCTTTGTTTAACTAATGACTTGGAAGCAAAGTTTTCTCAGTTTTAGTCAAAAACAATGTCTGAAAAGTCATTAGGTTAAAAAGTGGACACAAATTTTGGAGTCAATTACAACGTTAGCTAAAATTGTTATACTCAACCAAGGCTTAACTTTTCTTTCTTTCATACAAAAATTATTAAGAAATTATACTTTACAGTAATCAGAACAACATACACGAAGTTATTTTATGAATTTTGCTGATATATATAAAATTAATATATTGATTTACAAAAACGTATGACTCTCGTATCTTATTTAATTCGTTCATCCAGTAACTTAGTATTTTCAATAATTTTATTAAAAAATAACACATTGAAGAGTCACAATTCATAACCAGTGTCCTAAAAACTGAAGACAGAAATAGGAAAACAAAATGAAACAAAAAAGTGTGACAAGAAAGAGAGAAAATACTTGTTAATTTATATCATTTTAAATTATCAAACATCTATATATAATGTTTATAATTAAACTTAGCATAGACAAATGATAATAAATGTCTTTCAATTTTTAAATAAATCATAATAATACTATTATATAATATAAAAAGACTGATACGTCATTGTAAATGTAGTTTTATTGTTCCTAAATTAACATACCATAATTATTAAAAAATAAATTATATTCAAAGATGTGATTCCTGATATATAATTTAGTTTCTCAGAACAGACACTACATTGTTTTAAATACATCTAAATATTGATTTGACCCATTAAGATATTTATTTTAAAGTCAAGACACTGAATGGTATTTTTTTTTAAAGTTGACCTTTTTTATTTGTATCTTTTAATTACTAATTTAAATACTGAATTTGATGTCATGTATTTCAAGGAAGTCCAATGTACAGGACTTTCTTGCATTACGGAAAAATGTGCAGAATTGGGGAGCCAATAAAAGGACAAAATTACGGGGATTAAAAATATCAACACTGAACCAAAGTGAGCTGGACGATTAATTAATAATATAAAATATAAAACATGTGTTTTAAGATCAAAAATTAAATATTTAGAAAATGTGATAGTTATGGGTTGTTATTTAAAATAAGAAATAATTATTATAGAAGGGAAAAGTAACCTAGTTGAATAGAGCTTTTTATTATGAACGGATAATCATACGTTTGAGTCTTGTTATATGCATAATATTTATTTATTATTTTTATTATTTATTTATTATTTTATTTGGTTTTGTACAAGTTTGTTGTATATTTTATAATAATTATTGTGCATTGTTTATTATGTTAAAGTATAAATAGGTTGTTGTGTTTATTTAACTATAATTTTAAGTATTTATCTTAAATCTTATAATAAGAAAACATAAGGAGAATATATCTTTATTTTTTAAAAATTTAATAATTACGAAAAATATATAAACATGGTTAACTATTTTAAATAAAAAATGAAATAGTTTGTTATTTTTATTTAAAGAGTTTATTTTATTTTAAAAGATTTTCTTAAAAGTAAGATTGGGAAAAAATTATTCAATTGAAAAAATTATTATTAGATATTGTTAAGACATTTTAAAATATATTATTGGATACTCTTTTATACTAGATACATGTAAAAATTATAAGATATATGAAATACTTTCAAAAATTAAAAAATATATTAAGATAATATTATATATAATTAGACATTATTATTAGATAATAATAATAAAATAGAATGTATTATTTAGAGATTTATCACAGTCAATTAAAATAAAAATATTAATATAGAATATATTATTTAAAGACTTATTAAAATTAATTAAGTTAAATATAATTTTATTTTATTGTATTATAAAAATAATAGACTTTCATAGATATTTTGAAAATAAACCTGATTGGGTTAGATATGTCTTACGTTAGATAGATTATTATTAGATAGATTATTATTAGATATCTTAGATAGATATCTTATTTTTATTATTTATCTTGAGTTAATTTTTATTACTCGTTATTAGTATTTTAGGTTTAGTTCATATTTCTTCTATTATAAACAGAATATGTTATATGTGTATTCAACAAAAGAAAAATTAATTTCATATATAGTTGTTATACTATATTAGACACCTACTATTCATATAAAAACTATCACCAATGAAACAAAAAAAGAGATAAAAACTTTGAGGATAAGAGTGAGAGTTTAATTGAGGGAAAGTCTTTAAGAGCTCAAGTGAGTTGTTGAAAGACATTATTTATTCTAAGAAAAAGTCTTAGCGGGAAGTTTAGGTAGAGGAAACTCACAATCTTGACTTTTATCATTCTTGATTTTTATTATTGGTTTTGTCATTGTTGATCTTTATTCTTGATATTTGCCATTCTTGATTTTTATTCTTGATGTTTGTCATTTTTTTTATTCTAATTAGTTGCATGTTATAGATCTTATGGTATTATTAAATTGATGCTGCAACAATCTTTTTATTGGCTATTGTTATTGTAAAATTGGTTGGTAGATGTTCTTTGAACCTTTTATACGTTGTGAATGATGGTATGAATGATTTTGAATGGGTTACGAAAATAAAACATGATTTTGAGTGTGAGTTGTGTATATTTATTGTCGTTTAGATGTATAATTGGTTATTGTGTGATCTTCTACCTGATAAATAAATTATGAGATTTTCACTTACCATTATCGTTTTTATACGAAAATATATGATTATACAAGCATGACGAATAGATCGAGAGAGTTAGAAAATTTATAATTGTTTAAATAAATTATTTTATTTAAAATTTATTTAGTAATTAAATTGAAATTTACTGCGGTATTACATTTATTTTTGTAATATTATGATATTACTCTCAAGTATTCATTTCGTGGAAAATTAATGAAGATGGGTCTGGTGTGTTGGGCTTTGTTGTCTTCTGATTACAAATCTGCAGTTATTCAATTATTAGAAAATGAAAAAAAAGAAGAAAAATAATGATTAAGAAATGCCAAGTGTAAGCCATAATGTTGATCTTTTTGTGTGTCGGAAAAGCATCCATTGTCAGAAGCCAAACATGAGTCAGCAAGACTTGGCAAGTTCACAAAGCCGGTGGTGATAAATAACTGATGGGAAAGCAAAGTCTTTATCTCCTTAGAGTACTTCAGACCCAACACATTTACCTCTCTCATCTCAACCCTCAACTACTTCACCAGTTCTACTGAAACACCACAATTTTTGTTTCTGCTCACATCATGGACTTCGACTTCAGGGCTAGTTTTCATTCTGTCAAACACCTTTCTGCTGTGCAAGCTGCTAGACTTCACTCTGGTACTTGATTTCTCACTTTCTATTTCCCTTTATTCTTTACTTCTTTTGTTTCTGTTTATCCTTTTTTCCTTTTTCCCTTTTTTTAAGTTCTTAGTATTCATGAACCCCACTAGCTATTCGTCTTACCTCTTGATGTGAAATCCTAAGATTTTTTCTTTAGTGGGTTGAACTGGGGGAAAGCATTTGGGTTGGAATTATGTAGTCTGATTTTTTTTATTTTTTCCTTTATGGCACTTTTTGATGAATTGGATATAAAGTCTCATTTCTTGGTATGTGTGATTTTTGGGTAACCGTGTGAACGCGTTTATTTGTTTACATTTGATTTCAATATTCTGTCAGGCTTTCCTTGTGGCAAAGACGTGTACGTGTAATTAGAATTCGTGTTTCAGTTTGCTTAGGCTACTGTCATAATTTTTCAGAAGCATATCTTCATTTTGTGACTGAATTTGAAGTGATTCACTACGCTCTAAGCCGTAGTGTGCATTAACTTCTAGTTTATTATGAAAGCTTTTAAGTTGTAAAACCCCTAGGTTTTAAGACTTTTCTAAGGCAGGAATGATAGCTTTACAGGTGCTCACGAAGAAGGTAGATAAGAGTGCCTATGGAAGAGTTGAGAATTTTAATTTGTGGCATGTAATATTTTTTCTAATGTTAATTTCGATTGCGATGAAAATGACACCACCCATGTCTTTTGTGCGTACAAATCATTAACTGGTCTTAAAGTGTCAATTTTCTTTTCCTACTTTAGACATATGAACTCTACGTTCTGTTATCAGAAGAGCAATTTGATCAGAAGATTAAAAAGCTCAACAAAGTTTCCATTGAGCTTCCATGTGCGTATATTACTATAACATGCGTTAAATTTGGTTTACTCTGAGACCCCTTCCTATATAACTATCAGTCTAGCATCTTCAATCTTACAACCTAGCAGGATTTCTTTCTTATGATGATGATGATGGAAAAAGCTAATGAATTGGAGGCTGGTCGATGTGTAAGTCGTAAGGATGAAAAATTACACTGAAAAGAAAAGCCATTAACACAATAGACTGTCTGAGGCTGATTTCGTTGCTGCATATCCTGCATAGGCTCAGTCTGGGACTGGTCCCAACCATGAAGTATTTCAAGTGTATGACTTCGGAGTTGTTATATTTCAAGTATGAATAAGAGTTCCGCGTTAAGTAGAAATGAATAAATTGACATATGAGAAAACCTATTTTACTTGTTGAGGTAAGGTTTTGGGTTAAACGTGATATTGACTGAAGACTTGTTGGTGATGATCTCTCAGTATTTCTCCCTCTTGAATTTTCCAACTAGGGCAGGTTTGTTAGTGTTGAGAAAGACCAAAATATGACCTTATTTTTCTTTTTCTAGGTTAAGCATACAAAAAGCCTTAGCATGTAGTAAGGGAATGTATTATAATGATGAGACTTACAACTGACCTATCAATGATTGACTATCATCAATTATCAAACTCGACCTTTACTTCAATTTTGTTTGATCCTACTAATCATACATTAATTGCACTGATATATATTTGTATCCCTTTTCTTTTGGGATTGATTGGACTCTTGGAACGCAAGTTAAAAAATTTCCATAACTGTTTAAATAAGCCAGATTTATGGGAAACCGCTTGTATCAATTGTCATGTAAATGACTGAAGTGTACGTACAACATAGGTTTACGCTTAATGATTTGATGTTAGGTAATTTAGGTCTGAATATTTGATCATATGGCAAAGTTTTCATTGACGCTCAGACCAGGTATTGGCATGTGCCTGGAAGTTAGAAAAGAGCATAATTGAGTTCTACTTGTGCTTATCGTTCTTGTTTGATATTTGGGAGCTTGTGAAGTTAGCCAATTATGTGCTGTTCATTCATTTTCCTATTGCTTTTATCTTGAGATATTGAGATGCTCCTTCTATAACATGCCCTGTGAAGTTTTTGTACTTGTCCTAGAAATAACTCACTGACCCCTTTTAAAATACAGATAACTATTCAGTGATCCATTACACGGATGTGGATAATGACGGCCTGTGCAATTTCCGATGTCCTTTTTGTGATTTTGAAATTGAAGTTCCTCTACTCTGCACCAATTTGGAAGAGGATCATTGCTATGCCCTAAAAAATGTGGTATGCCTTTTATGTTTCTTTAAATTTCTGTTTAGCAGAAAGTACCTCTAAGTGCTAACATGATTACAATTTCGTTGTAAATTCGTTTCACTTTCCTTGATTACTTAGTATCTGTCCAAGCACTTTATTATAGATTATAAATGTAGTTATATACATCTAAACAGAAAATTTAAGTGTCTGCTTGATACGGTACAACACTGTCCTGATCTGGATCAAGAAGATAAAGGATCCAGGGATCCAGCAAGCATTATATTTAACAACTGGGAAAAGTGAAACAGGGACATGTCTGTTTATTTAGGTAAGTAAATCATGATTGAAAACTCTGCTTCAATTTCTTTTATCAGGTTTGTCCCGTGTGTGAAGAAAATTTAGGGAAGGATTCAATCGTGCAATTTACACATTCAAACTCTCGAAAGGTACATATGCTTTACTTATCTCAAATGTGTTGTGTTCTAAAATGTAATCTAGCATATGTTTGGTATTATGAGCGTAACACTCTAGACAGGTATTACCGTCCTTAAATATATGAAAAGCAGAGTTAAAATAAAAATTCAATATACTATCAGACCATAACTTCTCAATATTGAGCACAATGAAGCATTATAGCTCTTAACGTAGAAAGACTAATGTCTCGCATCCTTTTTTGGTTTCTCATTATTAGGAAAGACTATTTATTTTAGCTTATGTTATAACTAGGATTTGATTTTTGTCTAACTCAATTGAATATATTGATTTTTTTATCTGAAGTGGGCGTGGAAGCCTGAGAAATCTAGCATCTGGTCTGGTAACGCAGCAATGCTAGGTAAGAAGCTGGCTACCAGGGGGAACAAACAAGAATCAATAACTGATCCACTTTTGACACCATTCATCTGCAACCCTGTTCCAAACTTAAACAATCTCCATCCAGATGAAAACTCCAGCTCCAGCAGCAAGGATATAAACATTCCTGATGCAAAAAGGTATACTTCTTTTTCCATCAAAGTAAGTAGCACTGTAAATTTTGTAAAGCATGAGAAAACTAGTACAGAGTGCATGACATATAAAATTATTTCCTCCAAAACAAACTTTGTTAGTTGTAATAAATGATAGTTTATTATTACCAGGAGCAGCTCAGTTTACACTTTTTTCTCAGTACATGATGATCCTCACTGCCTCAAGATTTTTTGTGTGTTTTCTATTATTTAGAACAGATATGTTTGCCAGAATACTAAATTTCAATGCATAGAATAAAAGCTACTCTCAGACAACGTGCTCTGTTGCGTAATCAAATGTTAACTGATTTTGTTTGTTTGGTTTGGACTGAAATTAATGAAGTTGATCAGTTACAGATTAATTAGAATGCTGGCTAATGATACTGTTACTAATTATGTATAACTCAGCAACTCATGGTTGCAGAACTTGAATTTTACATTGCAATAAAATAATTAATTAAGATAGTCATTGCACAATCAGATTATTCCCACTTAAATAGCTTGTGTTTTTTTTACGAAGGATGATTGAGATGTTTTCTCTCAAGTTTTGGCTTTAATTTTGTATTAGCATGCTACTTTGGCGCTAATTTTTACATTCTCGGCTTTAAGGAAAATTTAGAAGAATTTGTTGTCTCTGTCAAAAAGATTCAATATTTAGTTTTGTTAAGTTGTGTCATGCCCTGAGTCAGGATTGACTATATGACACACCTGCGGAAATATCTGTATGCTTTTCACATTTCCCGATTAATACCAAATTCTTTAGTACAGTCCAATATTTTACATTAAATATTTCTAGTATACTTTGCATATTATAAATGGTTTTCTGAATAAAAAATATATAAATGGTTTTAAGTGTCAGAACCACCCTGAGGAAACTAATCGAGTCAGACTCCAGTCCTGACGTAAGCTTGTGATTGAATCTTTTCAGATTTTTCCATGCATTCGTCCAATCCTTACCAAATAACTTAGGTAGAAAATTTATTGAAAATGTTCTCATTTTACTACATTATGCCTTCTTGCTTTGTAATAAGTAGCAATCTTGTATTCTGGTTATAGAAAGAGGAAGAGAGAAGGGTTGTGAAAAGTCTCCCCTTAAATCCAATGCTGAAATATTGTTTATGGCTCTGTTTGTGCAGCAGGTCTGGCAAAGATGAAGCAGATGTAGGTGATGAGCAGGATCAGGAAGAGAAAAGGCTGAGGGCAGCTTTTGTTCAGCAGTTGATATTCTCAACTATATTGGAGTAAATGTGTTACCAGAATTTACGGTCACACACAGCATGGTTTGGTAGAAACTCCTTTTCAGACTGCCTCATGCTGATTCAACAGGCACTGAGTTTTATTGTGCTGTATGGGCGTAGGGGATGTGAAGTAGTCTAAGCCATAGTTATATGTATTTAACTATATTTCATATCTTTCAATTGAAGTTTGCCGTTTGGTATACTATATAAAAATTCGTCAATCTGCTTTATCTTTACCTTATCACTGTTGGTGCCAACTGATATTAGTCTGAGATTAGTTTCGCAGTTTAGTCATCTCCTAGTTACTATATCGAATGGAGAAAAGGTTAAACACTGATAGATCTAAATCAAAAACTTTCACTGCATAGGGTTATGTTGATTCTATCCATCTTGTGGACAGTTTAGGAAATAACCAAGGTTCAAGTAACGGTTGTACTATCACAAATCGTATCATCTGGTTTTTCTTTTTTATCTTTTAACATCTTAGATGGATACTGAGAAAACAAATAAATGAAACTGATTTTCAACTAAAGTTACAGAAGAAAGTCAAAATATCGAAGTGTATTTGGGCTTTATTCATTTTGAAAATCCTTTTACTTTTCAAAAAATACAAACACTCGTCTATTATTTTTAAATAGTAGTATAAAGTAACCTTGTTTTGTAAAGGGCCCCATACTCGGCTATAAATTACCTTCTTGTATCCTTGTTTCATACTTTTTATTGAATAAAATTTCTGTGTGAAATCGTGAGCTTATTCTTCTTGAAGGCCTGATACTCTCACTCATTGAGTTTGATGTAAAATCTTAAGAATTCAAGTGATGATTGTCTTTCTCACGTGTCTTGAATCAATCTCAAGGAACATGTTATTTATTTCTCATCTTACTCCCTCTTTTACTTTTCCTAATTTGAATTTTCAGTTTTTGTCATACTTATGTTCATGTATTATTGAGTCTATGACTCAAGCTTAAAAAGATGAGCAAACAAGAGGTTGAGCTAATTGATTCAATCATTAAACCAATTGAATTTAATGGATTGTACGTGAGAAGTCACTATGTTAAAGCCCACTCTTCCATTTCATTCATGAGGTTTGAGGTTTCATCATTTTGTGAGGTTCCAATAAGATTTTGTTCAATAATAAAAAATAATAACGAATAATGTATTGCCAATACTCTATTTTTTTCACCATAGGTTAGTTAAAACAACATACACTTACGTTTAGTTTCTACTGACAAAAAATGCAATAAACACCTCTCCCATTCATGTTTTGATTTTACATTTGTTCATACCAGGCATTACAAAAGTTGTTACAAATCATATGCCAGAAACAATGATAGTTTAAATAACATGTAAATCTAGTTAGCACTTCAAACTTCTAACATTCCATGTAACATAAATAAAAGGAGGTGTGTGCTCACATTAAAAGATCAAGTATGACACGAGATTCATATGTAAAAAATATAATTGTGTCCTTTTAGAATCTAACTGTCATTTCACTTCTGTATTTACTTCTGAGGGAAATGGAATTGGCATAAACAGAGGATGAAGAAAACTTATTTTAGAATCAGAGATCAAATAACAGAACTTGTACAACAGAAGAATTCTGTCGGTATCATCCATATATTTCTGAGACCTAGTTCTCCCCCTTTCAATTTCACTCTCATAGCAGTCCCCATTGTCTTACTTTACCTGTCTGATTTTGCTAAAAAAAACCACCATAAGTCTCCTGGATGCTGAAGACCAGACTACTACAAGTCTCCTAAGTGCAGAGCCCCTGTTTCATTGTATGAGGCGTATCTTTAATTAGATCATTTCAGTAACCGATCGACAACAAAAGGACAGAGGCGTCATGCCATAAAAGGAGAAATTAAGTATCAAAGGGAAATTAATAGGAATTACGACGTGATTAATGGTGTCTTTTTCATAAAGAGGGCATTGCCCAGTCCTTAATCTATAAGGGTCAGTACAGATCACTATCCAATCTTATATTCCACAAGCTTGTCTCTTCTCATCAATCTATCATTCGACCAGTATTTTGCTAAGCACAGTTTGAGTTCTGCTGCAAACTCCTCTCCAAAGCCATTGAAGAAAATACCTTTTAGGTATTGTTTGTTCAGTGCACCTCAGCAGGTCGACGGCCAATTACATTACTCCCTGAAATAATCCATGTTATAGTTTTCTTCAAACTGGAAAGCAATTCACATGTGTTTCCCATCGTGTAAGGCTGAGATTGCCTCATCACTGATATTCAGAAACCCTCCAATGAAGGACTCAGTGTCAGTCAACAACATTCACACCATCAAAACCAACCAAGAGCCTTCCCCTCCAGTCACCCTCTAAGGTGGAACCTTTCCCCCTCAATTACCTCCCTCTCCTTCACCTAGGTATTCAAGAGACCCAGTTCTCTCCATTTCAATCCACTTCTCAATTGACTCTAACCAAGTCCTCTTATCCCCCTGTCCCGTATGAGTACAAGAACGTATTCTCTTAAAAACAAAAATCGAATCCTCATTCCCCCTGTTGTGTGTCTTGGGAGGGAGGTGATCTTGTCAACTGAACCTATTAACGTAATACATACTCAAATCCACACATATAAGTGCAAGAGAACTGAGATCGTTTACAGTTTATCTCTCATATGACAAGGAAACATCTATTGACTCTGGATATGAATGTAATCTGGATTAAGGATACATTGGTAACTACTCCGAACATAAACATGGCTTAAATCTGATATAGTCTTGCCAAGATAAGTAGTTGCCTCCATTGCATATTTATTTTCAATAAAGACCTATACATTCAAAATAAATTTTCTGTAAGACTTCTACCACACAAAATGAACATGCATGAGCATCAAGTGTCTCAGGATATTGCAATACCAATTATTCTATTTCTACATATCTAATGATAAAAAAAATGGGTAACCACATTACTGTAATTGTTGCATTACAGTAGATTACTATAACTGTTACGGAAGAATTCAAGTGCGGAATGCCTCCTCAAACCCTCAACCCCTCCCAAAAAAAAACCCTAACCCATTGTAGTGGGGCTAAATAGGGAGAAGGAGTGTATTATAGTTTAAACTAAATAAGAGAAAATAACTTCCTTTTCCCTTTAACTTCAGCTCCTATACAGGGTTAAAGAGTTCCCCTCTTACATCCAAACAAGGGAAGTGGATTCAACCTCCACCCAAATATCGAATGACTGTACTAAAGAGAAACACTGATCAGCTTTGTAAGACAAATCTCATAATTTCAGGCAAGCAGAAATTTGTAGAATCTTGCTCAGGCAATTAATATATGAATTATGACAACAAAAAAAGATGGAAGTCAAAGCCATTGCTAATTCATTGTCCAACTTGACTAAACAACATCTAGAAACCTACAAAATATAACAAAATGGATATAACAGCAGTTATGTAAAATGAAAAAAAAACTCAATTGCACAAGCCCATAGTAGATGATAGATACTTTCTTGGCCCACAAATGTAAGAGTCGAGTAGTTGGGATGTAATCTCACACAATTTACTCAATGATAGATTGGATAACACCAGCTCCAACAGTTTTGCCTCCTTCTCTGATAGCAAACCTCATTCCTTGTTCACAAGCCACGGGGACAATAAGTTCAACCACCATCTTAACACGGTCACCGGGCATCACCATCTTGGACTCCTCATCCTTGTCATTCATAATGGAAGTTACTTTGCCAGTAACATCGGTGGTCCTCATGTAGAACTGAGGCCTGTACCCGGCGAAGAAGGGAGAATGTCTGCCACCCTCTTCCTTCTTCAAGACATAAACAATTGCAGAAAACTTGGTGTGAGGGGTAATGCTTCCAGGCTTAGACAGAACCATCCCTCTCTGAATATCAGTCTTCTGAATACCCCGAAGCAACAACCCCACATTGTCCCCAGCCAAAGCCTCGTCCAGAATCTTCTGAAACATTTCCACCCCGGTCACAGTGGTGTTCCTAGTTTCCTTCACACCAACAATATCAACCGTTTCCCCAACCTTAATGGTACCCCGCTCAACACGGCCAGTTGCCACGGTTCCACGTCCAGTGATTGTAAACACATCCTCAATGGCCAACAAAAAGGGAAGTTCAGTTTGGCGTTGAGGGATGGGAATGTAGTTATCCACAGCTTCCATGAGCTCGTAAATCTTATCAACCCATTGGTTTTCGCCGCGCTTGATGGAAGGGTTTGCCATCAAAGCTTCCAAAGCCAACAACGCAGAACCAGAAACAATGGGAACATCATCACCAGGGAATTCGTACGAAGAAAGAAGCTCACGAACCTCCAATTCTACCAACTGCAGAAGCTCTTCGTCATCGACCTGGTCCTGCTTGTTGAGAAAGACCACAATGTTGGGTACACCGACTTGTTTGGCCAAAAGTATGTGTTCTTTGGTCTGCGGCATTGGGCCGTCGGCGCCGGATACGACGAGGATGGCTCCGTCCATCTGGGCGGCGCCGGTGATCATGTTCTTGACGTAGTCGGCGTGGCCGGGGCAGTCGACGTGGGCATAGTGACGGTTCTCGGTCTCGTACTCGACGGTGGCAGTGTTGATGGTGATGCCTCGGGCGCGCTCCTCGGGGGCAGCATCGATTTCATCGTATTTCTTGGTGGCGCTGTTGCCGAGGGAAGCGAGGGCCATGGTGAGGGCAGCGGTAAGGGTGGTCTTGCCGTGGTCGACATGACCGATGGTGCCGATGTTGACGTGGGGCTTCTTCCGCTCGAACTTGCCGCGGGCAGCGCGGACAGTGAAGGAGCGGCGGCGAAGGGCGGAGGGGATGGGAGAGAGATGGAGGGCAGTGGAGGGGTGGATGAAGGAGGAGGACAGGTGGGTGGTGGAGGGTGTGTGGGATTTGAGGAATAGGGAATTGGATGAGGGTGAAGGAGAGGGGTAGATATGAGGGTATGAGAGCTTTGAGGTTGCTCCTGCCGCCGCCGAAGAAATTGCCATTGGGATTGGTGGTTGAAGGTGGAGAGTGGGTTTCGGGTCTGGGGAAGAAGAACGGGAGTGTGAGTAAGGAGAAGAAGAGGATAGGGAAAGGGTTTCGGAATTTGTAATGCTATCTGCTGTGGATGAAAGAGGACCTCATGTTTAAGTTTTATCCCTCTTTTTCCTTTTTCTCTTTAAATGTGAATGTATTATCTAGACATTTTAACGTGTATTCTGTTATACTTCAAGTCTATAAACTATTCAGGGAATTCTAATGTCATGACAAATGTTATAATTCATCATTTGAATTTAAATAATAATCAAGCCATAGCGATTAAACAATGTATACATATAAAATCTAGTGTTTAGAACAATCAATGTTTATATATTCTATGTTTTGAAATATTTTATCACTAACAATCAAATAATCATACATTTAAGAAAACAAATGTATCATGATTGTATTTAATTGTGGTTAAGTTTCGAAGTTGTTTTACTTGTTTTAATATAAGTTTAAAGAGATTTTGTGTTGTTTAGTGATTCTTCTTGGATTATTCTTGTGTATTAATGTATTTGGAATGGTCTGGTATGATTTTTGATGACTTGTTTGGTTGTTTATGATCCTTTGAAGTATAATCAATGTTATATATGTTTGTATGTAATGTAAAAGTGAAAGGTTATATGTATACGATTTTATATGGATTCAAATGGTTTCATGCTTGGTAAAATGGATTCCACGGGGGATTTTTTTGGTATGGTTTCAAGTATCTTTAAAATGAATGTAGGACGTTCAGGTTTTACGGGTTATCCTAATAATCTAATGATCTTTCATTCTCAAGTAAAGAAGATTGACTCATGTGGTAACAAACTAATCTTATGTGGGTTGTAGGATGAAACTCATTGACAATGACTTTGCAATGCAGTAGAGGCCACCACAAGTACACAACCTGCCATAGCTCAACATTCATTCTAAGTCTGGACAGTCGGTATAGGTCATTGCATGTTAAGATGTTTGTGATGAATTAAATTATATATGATTCTTGTATGAAATGCTTTAAACTTATGATGTATTGCTTGCATATCTAGCTTGCTTACCTTTACTTTTCTGTTGTTTGTCTTTGTACGTTTTTTCTCTTTTGCAAAGATCAACTAATGGTGTGAGCTTAAGGAGTCTTCTTTTCAGTTACTCTAGCGAGAGGTGACGGTAAAACAAAGGTGTGAATAGATGGATCTACAATTTTTATTTTTTTTTGCAGAAGATTTGTTATACCTAGTATGTAAGTTTCATTTTGATAATTTTATACTATTAAAATGAGATGTTTCACAAAGAAGTAAAAATAGACTCATTATTTTTGTTCTACTATTTTTTATATATTTTGCTGCATTTTATAAAAAAGAAAGATAATTTTTTCTTATCTGACTTGAAGTATTAGTTTCGTGGTATAGTATTTTTAATACATAAAACTTTTACCATCTCTCATACGTGTAAAATATAAGAATTTGAATAATTTTTTTTTACAATATATTCTATCTGTGTTCAGAATCTTTCATGTTTTCCTAATCTTTAATGTTTCTCTGTCCTAATTAGGGTGTATTTGTTCTCCCAATAATACTCACTCACACTCAAGTAAACAATACTTAGAAAATAAAGTTATAATAATTAGATGATAGTTATGCTTTTTGAATAGTATACATTTACAGTATTTATATGGACTTTAACTCTTAATAAACCTAAAATTGGTAGATGTGATATGTTTTATGATTTTTTTGGGATTAATTACCTTAATCTTTCACTGTTCACCACCACATTTATTAGAATGTTGTTGTTAGTATGGCTGAATAAGGTTGTCTCATCCTATGAAAAGAAAAAAAAATATTTGAATGAATAAAATTAATAATTTGGAACGAAAAAAATATTTAAATATGTATTTTTTTACTGTTATGCTTTCATTAAATTATATTTTATTGTAAAACCCTGAAAATGACATCTGGAAGAGAGGGACAAATGTCTCAACTAAAAGAGTTTGAGCATTTTATAGAATTTTTTCAAAACACAGCTCATCCCATTTTCTCATAATCCGCATCTCTCTAAAAACTCAAACCTCTTCTTTTCTCCTCCTTCTCTCTAGAAAATCTTCATCTCATTTCATCTTTTCAATCATCTGACCACACTCAATCATCCCTGGTATCAAGAACTTCAATTTTCACCGATCAACGTATCGTTTAGAACGGGTAAGTCTCAATCTCTGGGTTCTTGTAGGATTCTGAAATTTTTCTGACACATGCAAGTCACATTTCTGGTTGCATGTGTTCATCAGCTTCTTCTTCTGATTCCTGATCACTTTTATGGTATTTTGGGTTGGTCTGTTACCGAAAATCAGTGAATTGTAGGTTCTTGAGAATTCTGGTGTTAGGAGCAAATTTCTGAAGTGGTAGAGTTGTTCGGTCCGGTTAAGAGGTAAGGGAAGCTAAATGATTTAATTACTTGGTTTTGATGTATGAAGATGTTGTTTGATAAATATGCATGTGTATGAAATTGGTTGGGATAAAGCTGTATGAATGTAAAATTGGATGAATTGGGTGTTCGGTACTATTGGTGTGGATTAATTGATGTTGTGTTTATGATGATTGTATATCTGTATGATTAAGGAACAATGGTCGAGTGAAATTGGTGGGGTTTGGTGTCGATCTTAATTCTGTAGCTATTCTGCAGAATTATGTAGTTGTTGAAGGTCTTTAATTGACAATTCGACTTTTATCTGGTGCTTGGTCTTAACTAAGTTCTGCTATTGTGGATTCACAGTTAATGACCGTTCGGTTTAGTATTGATTTTCAATGAATTGTAGCATTCGGTCTAGACATAGCTTTTGTTTATAAACAATGTTCGGTCTATCATAGGCTATAACTGTTATTGACCGCTCGGTCTTGAACTGTCTTGGTAGTGCTCGGTCAGATTCCAGCACTCGGTTTCAGTAGTTCTCTGTGATGCTCTAAGCACTCGGTCTCGTCATATTACCAAAATTATGTAATTGAAATTGAAACTAAGAGTGTTCGGTCTAAGCTCGTAGTATTCGGTTTAAGCTCTTAGATTTTGATTATAAGCTTTAGTATTTGATTATGTCCAATTATAGATGTTCTATAGTATTAAGTCAATTCTTTGGATTCGGTCTAGTAAATATAGTTCGATTATAGTCTTTGAATAATGAGAAAATGTTTTGTCTCACAATAAGTATTTGGTTCAACTAAAGTGTTTAGCCTGGTTATAACGTTCGACCTAAGTCCTAAGTGTTCGGCCTAAGCCTATAGTGATTAGTCTAAGATAATAGTGTTCAGTATGGTCTATTAGTGGTTGGCATTAATCAATAAGTGTTCGGTCTAATTCAATAGTACTCAAATCAAGCTAATAGTGTTCGGCTCATGTTTGATTTTCACTCTTTATATGACCATTCGGTCATGTCACAATAGGGAACAATATCCCGTACGGTCATGTTCGCATATGGGGGTGTTCTACCGTCAGGTTTTATTCATAATAAGTGTTGATATTTCTGAGTCAGTTGTGCTCAATGGTGATGTTGTTTTAATGTTCGGTTTGAAGTTATTTAAAAGTGTTATGGATGAGGAAAGATGTTGTTAAGGAGGTATGATATTTAGAATGTGATATGAATGGAATAGTATGAATATGAAGAAGTATGATGTGATTTGTATTATATGGATATGAACGAGTGTTCCAAGGAGGAATATCTCAGAAATGATTATGGAATTGTAAAGTATGAATATGGTCAGACTAAGTTGTCGTTCATCTTGACATTCTAATGGTCACCGAGTCTCAAGTAGAGAATGATGGCGCATGTGGTGAGAATAGCAGGAGGCCTGGTTGCGTATAGCTTTGGGTTCCAGCTATCGGACTAAACTCATGTGTAGACTTGGGTTTCCAGCTACAATGAGGGATGAAGGGTTAACCTCGTGTGCGGCTTGGGTTTCCAACTATGGTAATTCTGATGATTTTCCAGATTACCTTTCCACGAGTGTAAGAACGTCGTAGCTACATAATTCATATAGTCCAGACAATCAGAGTAAAGTGAATAGTCATTGCATGCATTGTTGTATGGTTATGGTTGGAAATGTATGATTGGTTGTGCATGATGGACTTATTGATTTATATCAGATTTATGTGAGTTATCTGTTTACATAGTTAATTAAATTACACTAGCTTACCCTTATTTTCCTGTCTTGTCATGTGGTCCCTTCGGTCGTCCTTGTCTTTGCAATGATCACCCTGTAAATGTGAGCAGAAGGTGTTGATGACTCTCTGGAGCAAGTGCTGGAAGAAGAAGAAGGTAGTTTAAGAGCAAGACCGTTCGGTCTTGTATTCCTTTGCTATTAATGTAGGACCGTTCGGTCGAGACCCTTCTGGTATGACCGATCGGTAAGCTCTTTTGATGTGTACTTGTATTTGTTTTCTGTAAAGTTTTAATTTATGGTTATTATAGAATAACTGTAAGTTAAATTTATTCTCCTTGTAAACTGTTCTATTTTATTATAACTGTGAGGACCTCTAAGTATAGTTTATAGCTATATTTTTGGGATGTTACATTTATCTTTTTGATCAATAATTGTGAATTTTAAATATATTATTTTGACTTTAAAATCCGTAACTATAAATGAGAGATATTTCAAAACAACTTATAGCCAAAGGAGTGGGGAACCATTATCCATGTTTAAAGTATGTTTTAATTCAGTAAACTTTTTTGGTCTTGGTATTGGGACCTGACCAATTTTCCAGTTGGGCCATTACGTCTTGAGGGCTTTTCTTTCTGCATCTCATTTTGTTGCGGTACCCATAAAATATGTAATTTCCAAATTAACTTTTATTAAAAATATAATAAAAATTTCTATATTTATTTTCTTTTTAACTGTTTTGAACAAGAGGTTTAAGATTTTGGAGGATTTGGAGATGAGAGTTTTCTGGAAGAAGCGAAGCATGTACACATAAAGATTGAGAGATGAAATGATGTATTATAAAACTGATGTGAATGATAGAAATGACTTCAGTTTAATTTGAATAACACCATGTTGTGGAGATGATGTTTATGGTCTCTTAGTCGCGATGCTGGTGTTCCCATCTCATGCTCGTGGTGTTGTGTTTGGTGGTGTAGCTTGATGATGTCTTGTTGGTTTGGTTGAATGGTATATAGTGAAAGTGTTAGAAGTCTCACATCAATTAGAAATAAGACCAAATTATAATATATAATTGAAGTGCAAACTTCATTTTACAAACTGGTTTTGTGAGGTCTTTTTAGACTTAAAACCACTTTCTAATGAAAGGTGTAGAAATCACTTCCATATGCATTCAGCTTCAAAATTAGTATCTCTACACCTATTTACTCACGAGAGTTCCTCCCGGTAACACCACAGATTTCTTCCTACACCACCTCATTTCATAATTGCCCTTCAGTGAAAATTGAACTACCTTGGTTAAACGAATATCCATGTCCGTTGAAGGCCGAACGGATTTCCACATCTGTTTTGGCCTTAATGATTTTTTATTTCATTTCTTTCACAACACACATATACATGTGAAACAGAAGGAGAAGAGGGAGGGTGAGTGACGGAAATGGGAAAGAGAAGGAGAAGAGAGGGGGGTGATAGTTTATCTTTGGGTGTTATTGGGTTTGTTCTTGTTATTGTCTTTATGATTTCTTGCTTCTTCTACTCGGATAATAGATACTCTGCTTCAAGATTCAGATTCTTGGAACAATGACAAAGGTTTTATCGGTTGCGGATAAAAACTAAGGAACGCAGAGTTGAGTTTCTTGGAGGTGAGGGTGAAGGGTGTGATTTGTTTGATGGGGAATGGGTTTGGGATGAGAACTAACCTTTGTATCGTTCAAAAGATTGTAGCTTTCTGGACAAAGGTTTTCGATGTTTGGAGAATGGAAGACGTGATTTATATTACACAAAGTGGAGGTGGCAGCCCAAAGTTTGCAACTTGCCAAGGTAGATTTTGATGTTTGTTTTCCAATGGTTTCAGTTTATTACTTCTCAAGTTCATTATTTTTCTCATGTCTTTCTTCAGTAATGATCGTTGGATGAAGATGGTAATTTGAAATGCTGGTCTAAGAATTTTGTTAAGGAACAAAACCATGTTGTATCTCGATGTTCATGCTTAATTTTAAGTATTTAGAATATTGTAATGATAAGAGATAAAAGAGAAGAGGGGGTGGTGGTGACGAAAATGGGAAAGAGAAGGAGAAAAGAGGGAAGGGAGGAAGTGTGTTGTGCCTTAGAATGAGGGTAAAGAATCATGGTTTTTAATTAAAAGAATAAAAAGTTAAGGATAAAAGTAAAAAAAAATTAACCTGAGGATATTTTTGGAAAAAGAATAAATTCAAGAGGTGCAAGAAAAAAGTTGTGGTGGTGGAGGGAGCAATACTCACGACACCCAACCCAACTTTTGGACGACACCTAGAAAACATTGGTGGGTTTAGCAATAAAGGAAATGAGAGAGATTAATTAAAAAAATTAAAGTCTATATTTTTTATTTTGTATATTTAGCTTATTATTAAGTCCTTTTATTTAATACAATTAAACACATGTTTTTGTTTATATATATATATATATATATATATATATATATATATATATATATAAAACGTCATTTTAAAGAACAATATCATTTATAACCTAAATTTACTATTTTTTATAGGAAAATCAGTGTACAGTTTAAAAGAGATTCATGGTGCAAGCCTTTAATCTCAATCCACTCCTCCCGTAAGTCCATTTTGTATTTTTCCTCAAATGAGTTGGTCCAAAAACTTCTTATTTAATTAACTCCTAAATGTTATTGTAATTTTTTTAAAAATATTTTGAACTTTAAGTGACCTTCACATATTTTATATTAGTTTTTAATTTTTATTATGTACAACTTAACACAAAAGTTAGGAACAAATCCAATCCAATTTGAGTTTGATCTAACCAAACATTATTCAACATTGATTCAAATATAATCAACCTTATCTTAATATAAGTTAGCATGATATTTTGAATTTGGACATTAGTTTGACGTCAACTTGATTGAAGTGGTCATAATATATGAATTCAATTCAACGGAATCAAATATAGGTTTAACTCAACTCAATCAAAAGTGGATCCAACTCAATTTGACTAGAGGTAGTCGAATTAATTTGGTTCGATATGGATCCAATTAACTTTTGTGCAACATTAGTCTGACTCCATCCAACATGATCCAATTTTACTTGACATAACATGGACAAAACTTTACTCAATCTGACATAAGTTTGACTCAATTAGGCCAAAGGTGGATCAAATTCAACTCAATCTCAGATAAATCCAACTCAAAATGATCATAAGTGAATCTAACATGACTCAACCAAAAATTGATTTAACATCTCAACATTGAATTATTACCTTATCTATCTATCTATCTATCTATCTTTATCTATCTATCTATCTATCTATCTATATATATATATATATATATATATATATATATATATGTGTGTGTGTGTGTGTATAATATTTAAACATGAGACTTGTTGAGCATGATCAATCACATTTTATTTCACGTTTGAAGTTTCATATCGACATTTCAAAAGTAAAAAAAGAAATAAAATTGAGACAATAACAAATATTTACTTAAATGCAACATTTAAATTGAATCTAATGAGAGAGATTTTGTCTTTTCCACGTAGTCAATCATATTCTATTTAAATACATATTTTGGTTTAACATTTTAACGTGTGTTTATTTTATTTCAGTTCCAATTTCAAAAGTAAAAAAGAAGAAAAAAGTACTACATGTTTATTTAAATACAACATCTAAATTTAATATACTTTACAAGAGAATAAGAGAGGAAGAGAGAGACGAAATAAAGTTTTTTTAATTAAAATACTATCTAAAGTTTTTTTTTTTACTTTTTAAGCGGTGAGCACCGGAACTATATTTAAAAGAAATAAAAAACGCCATATAAGAGAAAGACGAAATAAAGTTTTACCATGATATTGATTGCCACAATAATATAAAAATAATATATACAGCTTTTCACATGATCAGATGAGAGGAGTAAAAAACTTTACCAGCACAAGATCATAGTTAATATAATGATGTTACCATTTCTTATTTACTAAGGGTGAATTAAATTTGATGGTAAAAGTTAACAATGGTTAAGGTTATAATGACAAAACTATTAAAGCATAAGATTATATATAGATCACAACTTTTTTTCATCGCTAATCCAACCTATTCTTTTAGCATAATCATAGGCTACTGATATCTATATACTAACTTGCTTTAAGGACCACTTTTTCAATTATTTACATTTAATTTGTTACTATTTTTCTTCTTAATTTTCCCTTCTTAAAAAAAACTAATTGTTAGATCCATCGATCTTTTTAAGCTCAAAATTCTACTTCAGAGTTGAACAAATAATATATATCATTTTCATGAGATATCTTAATTATCTGAATTTTTTTTATAAAATAGGAATAAATAAAGGAGTAATGTTATTCAGCGAAACTTATAGTGCACAATATTAATGTAAATTAAAATTAGATGGAGATTATTTATTATGTGTAGCTAGCTGCTATCTTTTTCTTTTGGGGAAGCTAGCTATCTTTTTCTTTTGGGTGAGTACTGAGTGTAAGCTGTTAGGTCAGAAGCAGTTGGAAAGTGTTGGACCCTTGCAAAAAGAAAAAACAATAAAATAAAAATATAAAGACAATAGGGACCTTATCCAATTGCATGTGGACAGTTAAGGTTGCTAAATTACCTAAAACCATATCACAGGTAAGATGAAATTACCAGAAATTTCATCTTTCACTTTTAGTTTTACCCTGCATCACAAAACCACCCACCCAGGACCACTTTGTCACGAAGCAAAATTATGCTAAACTCTGGCCATCAGACCAGATCTGTAACTTCAATGTAGATTCCTCAGATTTCTCTGCAACCACCTGCAGACTTAGATTCCCTCTCAAACCCTTCTTCCAGTAAAAAGTTCCATAACAACTTTTTAGAGACTCCCAGTTCACAAGAACCTTTAAGTTTTAATGTGATGTTAAATAACGAAAATAAAAGTAAGCATGATTTGATTAAAAAAAATATTGATTTGGGTTTAATGAAAAATTTGATGCTTGATTTGGAAAATTGGAAGGTGGATTAAAAGGGATAGGAAGATCCTTTGAAACAGGGAAGAAATATGATGAGTCTTACCTCGGAAAGCTAACCCTCGGCACTAGAGTTGTTCTTTTGACCTATGATAGTCCGATGTCATGTGGTGTTATGAATATAGATGACTCCCAAGTTAGTAAAAATCTATACACCAAATCTGATGAAAAATACAAGCTGGGTCCTCTGCATCTAACTGTGCCTGGAAGTAAGCACTTTTGAATATAGTAAAATTTTAACAACTTTGGATTCGAAAAAGTTTGTGTAGACTCAACTTTGAACTTAAAAAGGTAAACACAAACCGAAATAAAATAATAATAAGAACAATAATTATAAAGGAGGTGAGAAGTAAGTGAGCGAGGTGCAGAATATAAAAAGGGTTGTTCCTCACTCACTCTCACTCACAGCCAGTCCATATGCCAGTTTGGAAATATTCTTCCCAAATCCAATTAATGCTGCCATTAACACCTCTTCCAGAGTCTACCATTCATTCACCTTCTGACTCTAACTTCTTTAACTAGGCCTTTCTCACTCTTTTTCTATTTCATATTCCCATCCCATTTTCCTCTTCTTTCCATCTTCTGTTCTTGGAAGTTCAAAATCAAAAAATGATGCAGGACTCAATTGGGATCAATATTCCTGCTTGTTTTTCTTCTTCAGCAGAGAAGCAGCACGGTGACGATCATGGAGCGGTGACCCGTTCAGGCCAGAGCGTTTACATGTCTGTGTACAGAACAAAGGTTGCGGACCACTGCCGTTTGATCACCATCACATGGTGCAAAAACCTCTTGCTTCACGGGCTTTCGGTGTCAGTGGAAGGCCCTGAAGGAGAAGAACAGTACACGTGCAAGGTGGAGGTGAAGCCATGGTACTTTTGGAGGAAGCAAGGCTCCAAACGCTTCATAGTGGATGGTAAAGCAGTTGATATTTTCTGGGACCTTAAGGCTGCGAAATTTAACGGTGAAACGGAACCGACCTCGGAGTACTATGTGGCAGTGGTTTGTGATGAAGAGGTGGTGCTGCTGCTGGGTGATCTAAAGAAAGAGGCATACAGAAGGACGGGGTGCAGGCCAGCACTTATTGACCCCATTTTGGTTTCAAAGAAAGAGCATATTTTTGGGAAGAAAAAGTTCTCCACAAGAGCCAAGTTTCATGAGAAGGGTAGGTGGCACGAGATTTCAATTGAGTGCAAGAACAAGGGATATAATAGGGAGTCTCCGAGTGGGGTTCAGCCAGAGATGGAGATAAGGATTGATGGGCACTTGGTGATTCATGTGAAGCACCTCCAGTGGAAGTTTAGAGGCAACGAGTCAATTCATCTCAGCAAAATGAGAGTAGAGGTATATTGGGATGTTCATGATTGGCTATTTAGTCCTGGTTTAAAGCATGCTTTATTCATTTTTAAGCCAATTTTATCACCCAGTACCACCAGCACTTGTTCTATGTCGTCTTCGTCACCTTCGTTATCATCCTCATCACCTCCCTTATCTACTGATCAGACAAGGAGTTCTAGATCAGTAGAGGGATTTAGTGTTAGTGGGTCATCAGAGTTTTGCTTGTTTCTCTATGCTTGGAAGGTAGAATGAAGAAGCCATGCCAACTTAATGGTCTGGTAGTGATAATGGAATGGTGAAGATGCAGGTTGAGATTGGATTGAGAGAGAGAGAAGAGAGAAAGAGAATTGGGTTTGGTTGAGATTGAGAAAGGCAGTGGGACCAAACAGTGGCTTGGGAGTTAGTTACAGCTGGGGTTGAGCAAATGCGCATAATTGTGGACAAGACAGATTGTATCACATTAACAATCGCACACATGTCCAATAATTCTCCATCCAGAGGCATCTACGTCTCCACCTACATTTTACCACACTGGAAAATGCTCTTTCTTGATCCCATCTTGGTAACCGAGCTGTTTATGTTTCCTCCAAAATCTATCAACCAAAGGTACATCTTACCTAAATTTTCTATCAAAAAATAATATATGTAGACACAAGATTACTAAACTGAATGTTTGTATTTGCCCATAAACTTATATCTGTTCATGCATGTGACGGAAAATGGTACCCCGTAAAGAGAGGATGTGTGTTGGGTGATGATGTAGAAACAAGAGTACAATAATCCCAGTATGTGCACCTCACGCACATTAATACACATGCTTCTCTTTCTAGTAGTTGGATTATCAGTATCATCCTCTCATCATTATTGCCTAAGTTCGTTACTCTATTCGTTATTCATTCCCAAACTCTGCATAAAATTTTTAGTACAAATAGCCAGGTATATGATTCTGTTTTTGGTCCAAGGCCACTATTTTTTATCTTCCTTTTATTTCTTCTACCTCACTGGGCGTATTATACTCGTACACCCACGACAAAGGATATTATTACATTACTTAGTACAAATACGTTGACAAACTATTATTTTGATTCAATTAAATGCTACGTGCAGAGTAATACTTTTTAATCAGAAAAATTTACAAAAACGATACGTGTAGCAGAAACAGTGTATAAAATGACAGCAGCAGTTGTGGCAAGAAAAAGAATAGTAGATTTGTTCTTTGGGGGGTCAAGAGAAATGAGAAGTGAACTACAAAGTTCGTCTTTTTTAGGAAGCAGTTGAAGCTTTTTTGACCAAGAAGATTTATTAATTCACGTCAACGTCGCAAACAATGATAACAAGGTCACACTGAAAGATTCAAAAGTATGCGGCCAGGGACTTTGGCTGATTTATCGAAGAAAAATATTGGGTAGGCCCAGATGTTATTGTTTAACTCAGGTAATAGTTTAACCGGAAAAGTCACCAAAACGCCAGCATAAATTTATGACAGTTATTAAGAGATTCTTAACTTCTATCAGTAACTAAAAACCAATTTTGTATAAAATTTTGGTAAGTTGAATTATTTGGAAATGGTCGAAATTAATTTTTGACCAAACTTTATTTATTTTCATGCCGAACCAAATTAGGATGAAGTGAACTGCGTGGATAAAAGAAGATATAGTAGTGATTTTAAGTACTTTCACAGATGGCTATTGGAGTAAAAAATCATTAATAAATTTTAAAGAGCTAACAGGACATAGTAGAACAAATGCGGTAATCGAAGAATTTGCAAAATTTAAGTTGCCATTGGCAATGGCATTGATGGACGAGACGTATTCATTTTGAACCAAAACCAAACCACCTTGCCAAGAAGAACTTGTTTTTGCCACGTGGGGCCTCCTTTTCCGCATGTTGTGGTGTTGGAGCTGGAGAAGGAGATAGCAAAGGTGGCGTAACGAGTTTGACTGCAAGAATAGTTTATGTCATCATATATTCATAGATGGAAAGGTCAATTACTGAGTATGTGTTCATTAAGTGGAGGAACTTCGATGATAAAATCAGAGTCCAAATATATGTAAACACAACTAAAAAGCCATAATGAGAATATAAGGAAATAAAAGGAAATGCAACCTGGATTTGGGGAAACCTTGAAAGCTTTAGAACTTCTTGTGTCGGAGGAATTTGTTTTTGAACTTGATATGGTGGGTTCGCGATCAGATACAGAGCTTGACTTTCTCTCGCGAACTTTATTCTTCGTCTTTCCTTCACTGTTTTCTTCACCTGCAATTTTACCAAGAATAGAACAAGTATTAGAGAGAATAGATTGCAAAATATCAGAGGCATTTCAACCAGATATATCGCCTATAGTTAACCATATTATAATGTTAAAACTATGAAAAACTCCTGTTATTATCTTCATTAACAGAGTAATTACTGATTACTCTACCGCGTCTGTAGTTGAAAAACCAATTGGACAACACTGCCTTCCTCTTTATGACATTTCACATAAAATCTTTTATGTTTTTTTCGCTTCAGGTTCTAGGAACGGATCACATATATATATATATATATATATATATATATATATTTTGGTGCTTTAGATTAGCTAATTTGTAAAGAAAAGAAAGAAAAGGTACCGCAGAAAGAAAATTAGCTTCCTGTTTACTATTTTTTTTTCCAGCTAATACAAATAACTTTATTTTCTATTTTAAAATTCCCTTCGTTTCTTTTTTAACTTCTTCACTTTTCATCACTAATTTAGAAAAAAAAAAACATATCAGTAGAAAAATCCCGTTTAAATCCCAATCTACATCATCCTTTGAGAGTGGAAATTGACATTATTGAAAATTGAAAGCATATGATGACATTCTTAATTCATGGAGCAATGATATTTTGGGGTCCGCTAAAATCATACAACTGCTTTATGTTCATTATCTTACCTTTCTTTTTTCTTTATACTTACAAAAGCATATTTCTTCTAATAACTATATTACTTTAAAATACGTTGTCACATGCTTAATTGGATGTCAAAAGATAATTTTTTTAACTTGTAAAGTTCAGATTCACTCCTTCTCCAACATCTTGAAGAAAATACCAATCAAAAGAATTAACAAACAAGTAGAGTATATTTGTCAAAGATTTACTGGTTTTTGAATTTTATAATTTCATAAACATGATGCTCAAATATTTTGGAATTTAGAAAACCGATCATGAAAGGTTAAAATAAATATTACTTACTTTCAGTCGGAGATTTCCCGTAACTATGGTTCAAAGCTTCGATAAAAGAAGCAGTTCCCTGGTCTTGGATCACTTCAAAGAAGAAAAACAACTTTATTAATTAGTTTAACTTAATAATCAAGAAAATTACAATAACTATTTTAATATTGAAAAATATGAACTGACATTGATCGAATAATGCATATCTGTAATTTGGGACTGAGCCAGCCAATAACAACTGGACTGCTTCTGCATCTCTTGTCATCGATATTGCTGCAGATGATTTTATATTCTGTGTGTCAAGCAGAATACCGGCAAGCTGCAAAATAAATACATTCAATGAGCAACACCAAAGTCACTTGAAACCAAACCGGTGTTTAATAATTTTCAGAAGCATCTTTTAATATGGGGAACCATAAAGTAAATTAATGGATTGCAAACTAAGATCACCATAAATTTACCAATAGTTTCTTCAGAACAGGGTTTTCAAGTAAATCATAGGCATCTTCACAGTAATTGTCAGTAACCACTGTGCATTGGGATCCAACCTTGAAAATCAAAACAACAGATAAAGTTAATTATAAAGTTCATCTGGGCACATTGCCTTTGGATCAAACTTTTTGTTTATAAAATTAATTTTCAGATCATCTATAATTGATCATCCAACCTCGCCAGTAGTGCTCAGGACATCTTGTCCAACCACGAGGACGCTCAGTTGGCCAGTCATCAAAAGGCTTTCCATGTCCACCTGCAAACAAATTCACTGTCAGTTCACCAAACTAAGCAAAACACATCAAGCTTCAGCTTACTATACTAATCATACGTACAATGTCCTCCAAAGTCCAAACATCTTTATCATAAGGAGAGAGATAAATTCAGTGATGTCTAATCCAAATAATTATCAAATAATATACCAAATAAACAAAATCAAGACTTATAAAATGTACATGCATATAAACTGTATATGCATCTGACAAATGAAAGCTAAAAAGTAGTATGGAACATGTATTATTTCATCACTCATTGTTAAAGTCTTGTCCATGCAAAAACAACTTTGATATATTTTCATATAATTTGAAATTTATTCCCTAGTTTCATAGGCCAAAACACCTAGGCCTACATGGGACTGAAACTTGACAGCTTTTTCATGTAAGAACTAAAACTTATAATGATGATAAGGATAAGGAAATAACCTTTACTTTTATGCGTATTAATTCTATACCATTTATGTTATTAGTCGAATAACATTTTTCATGCCATAACTAACGAAAAGGCGGGTAAAATCTGAATCAATTTTGAAGATTGCAAAGGCACCTCATCAATGAAAAGCAACGAAGTGGCATCAAGACCAGCATGGTGAAAGAGCCACGCAGCCTGCTTCAGCTTCCACATGGAGCCGCGCTTAACATTCATGACAGGCACCACCACCACGCCACCCTCTTTTTCTTTCTGCCGGTAATCCAAGAGCCAGGCGTGGCAAATGGCAGCCACCATCGACGCCGTGCCTGCACCGCCACAAGACAAATTCAATCACTCTCCAAAGCTCCCACGTCACACACACACACACAAAAAAAAGGCACTCATCACCAACCGTTGGAAGGCCCAGAAAGCACGATTTGCACATTTGCATGGGACTCTCCGGTGGAGATTTTGTGCAGCAAAGTCCTCTGCTCTTTGAGGAAGCCGTTGAGGCATGCTTGCTCTCCTTTTGCAGCAACATGCCTCGGCGCCATCCTCTCCCGCGAGCACGTCGAAGACAATATTGTCCTCCGGTGAGCAGACTCGACGAGGTTCCTGGGCGGAGAAAGAGGAACAGAATCGGAAGGAGAATTCTCCGGAGCAGAAGTCTTGAAGGTTCGCCTGGAGTTGGGAGTTTGGATGCCCTGCGGGTGAGGCGCAGCAGAGGGCTCCGTTTGGAAGCGTGACTTTCGAGGATGCGGCTGACGTGGAGGGAGAGATGTTAAAAGGGTATTATCGGGAGGAGAAGGAGTTGTGTGTTGTGTGTTATTGTTATTGGTCGGTTTAAGGATGTTGGAGAACCAGTTGTGAACCGCCGTTGCAGGGGATCCATCCTCGTCCGATGAGGGTTGAGCGAAAGTGTCGGATTTGTTACGAGTGTGTCTGGCTGTTTTTGACAGTATCTCGTCACTGATCCCTACCCCTGTTCTGTATCTGCTCCATTCACATTATTATCATCAATGTCATTACCATTTTCATCATTATTATTTCATGTGATTGATCTAAAACATTATTCTTGAATGAAAGATTTACGAGTTAGTCTTGTAGGATTTTGCTTGAATACTGTGATTACCTTCGTGCAGACCTAGTTCTAGAGAGAGAGTCTCTGTGGTCCAATGAGGAAAGGGGTGAGGGTGGTTGTGGTGCTGCGAACCTTGGGGACCCTGAAAGACGACTTGGAGATCCACCGCGGGAAGGAGAGGAACCCACGATGAGTCGTGCCTCTTGCAGCCACTCTTGCGTCAACCTTGCACTGTTGCTTCTAGTGCTGTCGTCGAACCCTTCGTCCTCGTCCTCGTCCTCCTCGTCGTCGTTCACTCCTTTACTACCTGTGAGGTCGTAGGTTTTGTTGTCCACGTGATCTACTGCTCCAAAAAACATGTCGTTCATAAAGTCCGTGAGGTCCGGCGCTGGTTTCTCCTTACGTCGTGTCTCCGCCATCTTTTTTTGTAGGCTTAGAGACCCTTTGCTTTGTCTGCTCGACCTTCGATCCATTAATTCTGAGCTTAAGATTAAGTGTGAGGAGAGTAAAAGATTGGTTATAATTTTGTGGTATGTTTTAGTTTTTGGGGTGTTCAGTTTTAAAGATCGACAGAAACATAGAAAACATCAGTTTTGATTGTGGATGCAAAGAATTGGCCGGCGCTGGGGCTGTCTTGTATATATGTATATTTTATTTTACGGACAAAAGATAGAAAGAGAGTAGAATGATGACTGAATTTGCATGAAGAATTAATGTGGTAACGAGTAGAACTTATACAAAATTTTAGTTGAGGAAACGCCAGTGCTAATTAGTAGCTAATTAAGAGATTAGAGTAAAATCTTTTACAGTGGACTAATTAAGAGAGAGTCCAGGTGCATCACCTCCTTTTCTTGTTTCTTCATCAAATCCTATACTTGAAGCTTCATCGTTACTTTGCGAAGATATGTGAAGAGATTCAACTTTTGTCCATTACTGGCAGGCTTCTCTTACCTTTTTTTATTTATTATTGAGTAAAACTATAAAAAGAAATGTGTATTTTTACCCAATGTTCATGAAAACTGTCTACAAAAAACTAAATACAATAACCTCGATCTTATCAGCAAAAAAAATTGGGCAACATTAATTTAACATATGTTCTTTAGCAGTATTTGATAAAAAAAAGTTATGGAAACAATTTGTCAATTTTTTATTATATTTCCCCTTTTTTAGATTACTTCATTCATTTTATCAACCGTGTAGATCATGGGTTAGCAAAATTATAGTTATAACTTGTACAAAATTACGTATATATTACCAAGTTTAAAATAAATATTGAAAAGAAATAAACTAAGAATATTGCGGCTATAAATTTAATTGTTAAAGGACATTAGTTTTTTTTTTTAATGTTAGGACAATTTTTATATATTTGTAAATCATGCCTCTACAAATTGAGCATTAAATCTGTAAATCTGTTACCATTTTCTCAAAATAAGTGATTGTTTTATTGGGTTTATACCTTTGGTCCATAATATAAAAGAGGTAACTCGGGCTAAGAAACATATGTTTACATATGGCCCTATTTTTTTAAAACCCACTTACAAACTTTAAGGGAGAGGTTACTCCATACACCACTTCACATTACTCCGTGCACCACCACATTTTTTAAAAATTCTAAAATTATCCTTTATATTTTAAAATATTCTGCTTCTTCATATTTTTTCTTCAACGGATGTCGACATCCGTTCAAGAAAAAATACTTCAACGGATATGTTACACGGATGTGGCTACATCCGTTCAAGGTTTCTTTTTTTAGTTTTTAGTTTATTAATTTAATATTTTTTATATAATTAGTTAAACGGTTCTTTTTCTTTTTGGTTTTTAATTTTTATATTTTAAATTAATATATAAATCATATTTAATTTTTTTTAAACTTATTACATAATAGACATAAATTAATTTTATTTTATTTAATAAAAAAATTATCATTAATTTAATTTATATATTCTTATTTAATTAATTATTATAATATTTTTTATATTATTAGTTAAACGGATGTGACCACATCCATTAAGGTTTTTTTTAGTTTATTAATTTATTATATTTTAAATTAATATATAAATATTGTTTAATTTTATTATAAATTTATTACATAATTATATATAAATTAATTTTATTTTATTTAATAAAATAATTATTATTAATTAAATTTGTGTATTATTATTTAATTAATTATTATAATATTTTTTATATTATTAGTTAAACGTATGTGCCACGTCCGTTAAGGGTTTTTTTTAGTTTATTAATTTATTTTATTTTAAATTAATATATAAATACTATTTAATTTTATTTTAAATTTATTACATAATTATATATAAATTAATTTTATTTTATTTAATAAAATAATAATAATTATTTTAATTTATATATTATTATTTATTTAATTATTATAATATTTTTCATATTATTAGTTAAACAGACGTGTCATATCCGTTAAGGTTTTTCTTTAATGTTTTAGTTTACGGATGTGGTCACATCTGTTGACGGATATCAAAATTCGTTGAAGGTGAAACGGATGTTGACATCCGTTAAAAGTGTAATGGATGTTGACATCTGTTTTATTGGAAGTTCAAATTAGGTATGGGGTGATGTAAGAAGCATTTGGTGGTGGTAGAGGGAGCAACACTCTTTAAGCGAATATTTGCAAGATTTTTATTTCAATTTGTCAGGTAGAAAAAGGTTTGGGGCTGTGAAAAGCCCAATACATCATAAAAGATAGCATCAACAAAAAATCAACCATAATTAACATTGTCATTCTCAAGCATCTTTTGTTAAGTTCATTCTAAATCTTTGGAAAGTAGCTCGACAAAAATATTTTTTTCGAAAACAAGTTTTAGTTTTGCATCTTCACATGTAGAAAAAGGACAAAAACTTAATTGCACTACAAGTTTGAAGACACACCTTCCTCGTTTGTTTTTGTTTTATATTTAAAAAACATTGTCAACGCTAACAAAAACGAATATTGTATATCTGTACAAAATCTTCTATACACAATTATATATATATATATATATATATATATATATATTAGGTGTGATGTTAAATGTCAAGAATGCATGTTGTTTGTATTGTGAATGATGAATGATTAAGGAACATTTATGTTGTATGTTTTGGTGTGATGGATTGAGTTGTATGGAATAATTTGATGAAAATAAGTATGATAAGGTGTGTTTGTTACAATTGTCTATGATGAATTCGTTAATGAATATGAATATGTATGAACATGTATGTTGATGAATGATGGCTAAAATTAATTTTGTATGAGAGAGCGTTTAGTATAGATGAAGTAAAGTTGTGATGAGCTATGTATGTATGATTGTGGGTATGAAGACCTTGTGGAATTTTGTTATGATATATTTGAAATTTCATTTGAGAAGGTTATACTATGATATCAAGTAATGTATGGAGTGGAAATATTGGTGAAAATAGTTGTGAATTATGTTCTAAGTAAGTGTGATGACTTTAAGAGAGTGAAAGTGGATCAATGGAATGGAATGAGAACAATTTTGAATTGTATGATTGTTTGAGTTTTTGGCTTCTAAGGAAGAAGTATAAATCTTTATTAATTTAGTGTTATGCATTAACTTAAGATACATGTTAGTCAAAAGTCATCCTATACTCTACTAGGCTTATAAACTCACATAAATTATCGTAGTTTAGGTGGTAAGAGTTGAAGGAGATTATTGTGGCAGGATTAGAGGTGAGACCCCACATTTGAGGATGTCATAAGTTAACTTACTCTATCCAAAGGATTTTTATCAATTTGTTAGGCCAAGTAGAGCCAAAACCTTTGTTGTAATCCACTAAGAGGTTTTATGATACGTGCAAGACTTCTTATGTCCAAGTCAATGTATAAATCCATATAATTGATTCTAGCTTATGTTTGTATGTGTTAATGAAATTTCCTTGTGATTTTGAAATGATGAATGACTAACTTGGGTGTGATAACTTACTCTGTGGAAATTTTATTTATATGTAGCTAAATTATATATGTTTAAAGTTATCATTAACTTACCCTACTTTGTTTGTATATTTTTTTCTTTTTGCAATAATGAACATTCATTGGTGTGAGAGGGGATGATACAGGAGTGAATGCATAGGATGTAGTAGAACTACTCAGTTTAAATCATAGTATAATAAATATTTTTTTGTTGGTTTATATTTGTTTCTTTTCCAATGAATGTATTTATACTCTAGGTTAATTGTTGTGTTAATTATTTTGAATTATCAAACTTGTAATGTCTCATTTTAATGGTTTTATTCAATTAAAATAGAATGTTAGATCCTGCATAGTATAGTACGGGTCTTGTACTGGTTTTAAATATAAAATTTAAGAAAAAGTTTTAATAAAAAATATTTAGAATTTTTTTGAAACATTATATATGAAATACTTCTTTTAAATATAATATGAATAAATATTTTTTAATTATCATTAAAATTAATTATTAATTATAAAAAGCTAATATCAAAATTCCATTTATAATGTGTATTAATAATTTAAATATAAAAATAATTCTTTTTATATAAATTAAAAATTTAAGGTTTTTTTTACCAAAAACAATATATATAGTTTTTTTATTGTTTAATGTATAAAATTTTCATTTAATATATGAATTGTTATATTTGTTATTTTACGTACTACTAATATACGTAGGTGTAACACTAACGTAATGAAATTATGCTCTACAACATTATCCTTTTAAAAAGAAATAACTTTGTTATGAATAAGTATTAGTAACCAATTAAGCAATATATGAGAAAATTTTTTGAATACATTTCTTTATTTGGTAATACTCTATTATAAAAGAATTATGTAGTTTGTTTTAAAATGAATATCTATTAGGTTATGTCTATAATCCATTCAATCATAATTTAATTTTTTTCTTTTTCTATTGAAAAAGAATTAGAAAGATAACAATTAAAGTCATTCAATTATTAGAATTATTTATTTATATACTAAATATAACTATTATACAAACCATTACACACAATTCATAATTAGATATTAATTTACTTTATCATTTTATATTTATTAATGATACTTATCATTTCGTACAATTTAATCTTCATCTAACCACACCTCAATCAATTTATTATATTAATCAATAAATTGAAATTTAAGTAACTCGTGCGTTCACTTTTGAAAAGCCTACTTTAAATAGAAAAGTGAGTTGAAGAAATAATTATGAAAGTTAGTTTATAAGTTTATAGCTCTTGCTTTGCTTACGTTAAGTCCGCAATCCCACTACGCACTGTATTTTGCGTGCCCCTTCTCAGCCATAAGGGGACAAACACAAATATTAAACATTATTAATAGAATCTCAATACTAAACTTTTTTATTTATTTTATTTTTATATTCATGGATTAGTTATAGGTATTTTTATAATTTTAGATTTATATATAAAGAGCGGTTAGAAAGTATAATAATAGGAAAATGTGTTCACCGAGAGGACTTTTCAATAAGAAAGCGTGATATGTCGACACTGGTATTTGGTTTTTAGGTTTAATTGCTTCCTTTGTTCCCAGTTTGGTTGAATTGTGTCAAATTCATCCTCATTTTTAAAAAAGTTTCATTGTCGTCCTCACGTGGTATAAAAGTGTCAATTGAATCCAAACATAGAAAAAATTTGTGTCAAAGTAGTCATTTTTCCTATATATCTGTGTCTTCCTTTCATATGTCACTTCTCTGGAGCTATGAAAAGCCTTAAATTGGATAAGGTAAAATGAATATCTGTACTTGATTGTATGAAAGGAAGACACAGAGATATAGGAAAAATGACTACTTTGACACAAATTTTTTCTATGTTTGGATTCAATTGACACTTTTACACCACGTGAGGACGACAATGAAACTTTTACACCACGTGAGGACGACAATGAAACTTTTTAAAAAATGAGGATGAATTTGACATAATTCAACCAAACTGGGGACAAAGGAAGCAATTAAACCTTGGTTTTTATAAGAAGTTGGAAGAGAAACAGAGTGGGAAATAAGGGCAAACCTGTAAAAATGTATATTCATAGTACTTTCGTGTGGCCCTCGTAAACTCCAAGCAATTGGGTAAAAGAAGAAAAAATAAAGCAGAAATGACAATGTCAACCAATAAAAAGTATACTAAATTTTGCCAATGGCCAAGTACACTCGTGTAAACCAACTGCATCAGTACAATCAAATCACCTGGTGCAGCGTCTCAATGGCTTTTCAAACTGTTCAAAGGATATCATTTTTTCAAAATTCAAATCATATATCTACCACTTGCTTGTGTCCGCTATTACTTTTATGCTATATTTTGAGCATATAGGCCTTTGACTTGTCCTTATCGATTATCAAAATTCAATTTGTTTAGATTTCCCATTATTTTATGAAAATTGGCTTTATATAAAGGCTTTGAAGTCAGTGCATCCCCACTCACATTCTAAGAATATCTCTCCAATTCTTAGCTGTTCTCTCAAGTGCCATTTCTGTACTCTCTTTTGACTTTTCTATCAGAAAAGCTTGCTAGCTGAAACTGAGAAAAAATGGCAGCACATAGCCTTGTGGTAGCATCACTTCTAATTTTCTGTTTAGCTGGAAGTTGCTATGGGAAAGTTCACTTTTCCTCCCTGAAAAAAACCCTTGATGTCACAGCTTCCCCCAAGCAGGGACAAGGTAAGTCAAAACATCCCTTCTCAGATACCCCCTTTCATCAAACTCTATATTTGAATCAAGAAAAACTGCACAAATTCTTAAATTTCAATTCTTTATGGATTTTATGAATTGGGTTGTGAAATTCACTTTCCTTGATGCTAAACCCAATCTGATGGTGTTAATGGTTACGCAGTTCTGGAGGCTGGAACAGACAAAATCACCGTGACATGGGCTCTGAACAAAACCTTACCATCGGGGACAGACTCAGCCTACAAAACCATAAAGGTGAAGCTGTGCTATGCGCCCATCAGCCAAAAGGACCGCGCGTGGAGAAAGACCGAGGACGAACTCTCCAGGGACAAGACATGCCAGCACAAAATCGTGGCCAAACCCTACGACGCTTCGAACAGAACCGTGCAGAGGTTCGAGTGGGTGATCGAGCGCGACGTGCCCAAAGCCACGTACTTCGTACGCGCCTACGCGTTTGATTCTAACGGCGAGGAAGTGGCCTATGGGCAGACGACAGACGCGAAGAAGAGCAGCAACTTGTTTGAGATCAACTCGATCAGCGGGCGCCACGCTTCCCTTGATATCTGCTCCGTTTGTTTCAGTGCTTTCTCCGTAGTGGCTCTCTTTGTGTTCTTCTATATTGAGAAGCGAAAGGGAAAGGCTTCTTCTTCCTCAAAGTGATTGAGTCACCACAAACACACGCGCGTGAGAAAAACGTCGCAGGTTTACATATTTCATCATGGTCATTAATAAATCAAGAGGGACCTGTTTTTCCCTCCTAATAGTCAGCTATCTTCAGTACAACTAAGTTCCATCACAATGTAGAGCACGATCTTCCCCATGATAATTTTATATATGTGATTAGGATGTCATCATTTGAGTAGCATACTATGAAAGTAAAAAAATAATAAAAGTGTCAAATTATGATGAACCGAGCCATCCGATGCGAAGTAAGGTGATAAGCTTAGATAGGAAGCAGTCAAATTTGCAGTTTCATTGTACAAAAGTTCTAAAATAATATGATTATTACAGTAAGTTAAAGGAGTTTTTGTCTAGAAAAGCCTCCTAATAGTTATACAAAACCAATAAAAAATTTGACAGATAAATCATCTATTAGGAAACCTCCAGTCTTTGTTAATGCTTTTTGAATCTTTGTCTCTTTCCGAAACAAGGGAAACACTCAAGTAGAACGCCGTTGATTCATGAACTTGTTCCGAGGTTAGCTAACTCATACAAGTAATTCCACTTCCGTTACTTAGAAAGTTAATTCCACGTGGGTTGGATTTGCCCGAGGACCACAATATTATCCAATTAACGAATAGGTGTCTCACAAAAATCAACATCTTGTCATTACAAATCTGCTGAAGAATGAAAGTAAATGTCTTTACTTCGCATTCTGCCCGTACCATAAAGTGATATTTTGTCGTCAAAAACTTCAGCATATCCAAACGAATCCGTGCCAGCAGGACATTCCAGGGCAGCTTCAAGAACTCTATGGTGAATTCCATGGGAATCAACGGAATACCCTCCTTTGTGATCATGTCCAGATACACACAACTTTACACAAGTGTATCTGTGTATCAAATTCATTACTTCATCGTAGTTCCATAGCAGTGCCTCGTTGGATGATGCAACAGGATCTAGAGGCATGTGGCAGCATATTACTACCTTCTGTTCCAATTTTGTTGCTTCCTGAAGAACACTGTTCAACCATTCCATTTGTTCCTTTCCAACAGCCCCATTGAACATAAGAAACCTTCTTTCGAGGCCCACCAAACCTGTCGGGCTGTTCTTGTCATCGTTCGGATTCTTTTCCCGGAGGAATTTCAAGGCCTCCAATGTTTTTGGATGGTCTTGTGGCCAGCCAATTGCACTTATGTCATACCCATCAAGGACTACGAATCTATATTCTGGCACTGGCGAAAAGTCATAGTAAGCATGGCTTCCAAAACTCTTGATCTTCAATAATGGAAGTAACTTACTCCGAGGCAGATTGTAAAGGCAGTGATTGCCAATCAAATGATAAACTGGTCCGTTGAACATCTCAAATTCATTAACAATTTTCTTTACAGTGTTAAGAGATTGATCTTTTGGACAGTATCCGTCAACAATATCTCCAAAATTTATCACAAACTTGTGGTTCTTATTAGTATTCCAATGTTTTACTGCTCTCTGCAACACAAGAATGCTGTGCCTATAGTAACGTGGAACACCAAGGAATGACCTACCATCAGGAATGTCAGCATACTGCACGTCCGATATCAATCCAAAAGAAAATAGAGGCTGTTTCCTCTCTGCGTTAATCAGTCCGTTAGCAGAACCCATAGTGTAGGTCTCTGCTATGCACAAGCTCCTATCGGAGATACAGCATAAATAATGTCATCAAAATAGGATTTTCGATGCAAGGTCTATGATAAAGTAATGTGTGTGTATAATCTCAAATAGAAAATTCATTTCATATGCAATTCACAATGATATTTAATTTAACAACTTTGTTCATTTACAAAACGGGGGATACAAATAACCAACTATCTCAACCTGTTAGTAAACTTGTCTATGCTTAGCAGTTAAGTTTCAAATTTTCTTCGTGGTAGATATTATATCAGTATCAGAAATTCAGAATGATGGATTGAAAGTATAGAAATAGAAAGAAAATACAATCAACCATAAATCTTGATTTGCTAACATGACCTGCCTTAAAAGAGTCTGGCATGTTCTAACGGGGAAAGAACATGATTCCTCAACTCTCTATTTTCACACTCGAATTTTTAAATCTATCACCTTCATCCTATTTTATCTATCACTCTTTCTCCATTTTCCCACCAGGCGTATACAGTCTAAAGGCCGAAAAAATATCATATTTCATCATTCCCTCTATACAAGTCAACCAGTTTGAGACAAGAGAAGACGCAACCACAAATTCAGGCAAATATAACAAGCACAGATGGACCCTCAATAATCTGGAAATAAGTTTCAGAACAACAGAAAAAGAAGAGAAACGGTCTTAACAGATCATAGTTTAGAAACTAAAGAAAAGGAAACACAGAAATTATTGTAACCGGGTAACACAGTGAGTTTGTTTGATCTCACATTACAGATTCCATACAGTGACCTAAGTAATTGTATGTATATATGAATAGAACAGGCAATGTAACAGAAGAGATGACAAAAATGGAAATGCATTGATGTTAAATTTATATGAATAGGCCGTTTTGCAGCTAGCATAACATGGAAAGAAAAATGCATGTAAAATAAGAGCGAAAGAAAATGAAGAGAAGAGAAGGATGGTACTTGTAACAGGAAGGAGAAAAAGTGAGAGAGAGGTAGTAGAATGGAAGGTGGAGGTTGGAGAGATATGTTTGGAAGTGGAACGAAGGAAGAAAATCGCAAGTCCCAACTCTGTGGGGTGTGAAAATCGGTAGACAGAGTCAAGGACTCGCGTTATTGGGAATTCGGACGTTAATGCAATATAAGGTGCTAAAATTGTCGTTTGCAGTTGTCACAAACACGGGACTGACACCGTTTCCACCTCTCCTCCTAACTGTAAATTCTAAATTACCATAATTATATTAATTGCTTTTTATTTATTTCTAATTATAGTTTCTAAAAACTATTGTTACCTATTGTTCGATTCACATATTATATTAATTAGGATATATTTAGTTTAGTTTTATGCTTAATTTTTACTATATCTGTAATAAGTTTATCACATTTAAAATTCAATTTTCAAATATTTATTTTTTATTTATAAAAGTTCAAAATGTGTTTCGTTTATAAATTATTATTACTTCAACATATTTATATTTTAGATAATAAAGACATAATAGTTGTGTTAATTATAAAATTGTCGTCAGGATTTCACTACAAGCTATTTTTAAGTGTTGTCGTGATTATTTAAGGGAATATAATATTTCAAAATAAATGTAATAATAACCTAAAAAAAGTTGCAATTAATTGAGGCTCCAAATTTTGGTACAGGATACGATGTTAGAGTGAATTATATGTATCTGAAAGATGTTTTTCGAGTCTCATGCGTATAAATATATTCGCTAATTTCTCGATTTAAAATACACATAAAAATACATATTAAATATTAATATCTCTAAAAGAACTTTATTTATTTTATTCATATATTTATATCCCTCCTTCGTTTACCTATATTGACTTAGGTTGTGTTGAAAGGTGATTGCGAATTTTCAACTTTTTTAAAATGAAGATGGAACAGATTTATATTTCAATCAATTGTATTTATTTTAAACGTCAAGGAAAAGTTTTTATTTCATTTTTAATTAAAAGTAATAATTTCATTATCTTTGATAATGATTTTTCTATCATTATACTTAAATTATTTATCCACAATATCAGCACTACCATGATTGATATTATTCCTCTTACTATAATCATTCCAATTTGTACAAACATTATCACAATAATAACACTATTATTTGTATAGTTATTCTTAATACTTAATTCTTATTATCAGAATTATTATTAGTATAACTGTCACCATTAGCAGTGATATTTTCTCTTTCCTCACTGTTGCACTATTACTTCTTTTCACTTTTATTATTGTCAATCATATATTATTACTATTATTATTGTTAGCACGTAACATAAAACTAATTTTAACAAGATATCAATATTTTAAATTAGTTTATTTTAAAAATAAAAATTAGAATAATGTAGTTTTCAAAATCAAAAGTTACCCAAAAAAATGTGTTTTTAAATTTATACTTACAATCAAAAGCCACATTGAACGAACTTTTTAAGTTTTTAGTTTTAAATTTGTTTTGGATATAAAAAGTAGAATGTAGTAGTATGAGCCATATTGTATACATAGTTAACTTTTTTATATTGATTTTTTTTTATATTGAACTTTAGATTTTTTTTGGCTCTCCCAATAAACATCAGGTAAAAGAAACGTAATATGTGATTGATTTATCTTTCAACTCTTGCAAAAATGTTAAGTAAACAAGAAAATTTGTCAAATACAACATTATCCAATATTGTGGGATAACAGCTGATTTAATTCGAACTTGATTAGGATTTAAATATATATGACTTTATCTAAATCAATGGATATATACATTTGAAAATTTAATTAATAGCAATGGTAAATACTATGGTGCAGAGCATGAAACATAACACCAAATAGTTGCCTTAACAGACGTGGCAGCTTCCTTTGACATTGGTTTGTGGCTACCGACTAATAACGGTGTAATCGCCGCAAAATACAGACACGTGTTAAAATAAAGACAACCTACGTTTCAACGTGCTTCCAACTTTTAAACGTGCGGTACAATTTATTTTATTTTATTTTAGTTTCTAATTTTCTATTATTTTTGTCATGTTCATATTTTTAAAATGAAAGAAGTCCTTAATTTTTTATTCTATACCTAATTTTCACATTTGTTAAAATATAAGTATCAGTTAAATTAATTTAATGCTATAAATTTCGTGAAATTAAAATTTACAATTATCATAATCATATATAAGAATGAACAAATGTAAGGATATTACGAATGTTGCTATTATATATATATATATATTTGGTAAAAAGGAAAATCTTATTATTTTATGAGTCTTTTCCTATTTTAATCATAATTTCAATTTTAACTACATGATCTTTTTAATTAATAAAAGAAAAAAATAGCAGATCTAATTTTCCTCATTTCTCTATACCAATACGAAACTATATTATGTAATCTTTATCTAAATAATCGATGTTAGATATCGTACAACAACAAAATGTGGTTGTATTAGTAATTAACGTGCTATATTGAAAGACAAAGACCACGCACGGACCTGGCTTTTGCAACTTGGAATAGTACAATTGTCGGTCTTCACATCACATTATTGTTTCAAAAGTTCATCAAATTCAGCATGTACTTTGTCGAGGGTGAAGAATCTGGTTCACAAGAATCTCTGGAAGTTTTTTAGTAGCCTGTGCAAGTATCAATACGTGAATTGAAAGCAATTGGTACATGTGCAACTCAACAATATAGGAAATATACAAAGATGCTAACCTGGAAATTCCTCATGTGCAAAATAGGCTCACACCCAACATCTGCCACTGATTTCCCATTTGGTGTTTGCAACTTAAATCGCTCTGCCTGGTATGCAGAAAGGATATTTTCTTCATCAGGCAGGTTACAGCAAACTTTCAGGAGTGAGCTCAGAGAATTCATCTGAAAGGTTGAAGATGTAATCAGATGACAGCTTCCAAGAAAAAAAACTGAAGAAAACTGGTTACAATCCAGATAAAACCCACCTGGATGTGAAAAATGATAGAACTAAAGTGTTTTCATTACATTTTAGCAGTAAACCTATAATGTACTTAATTACCTTCCCATTATAGTCGTTTATTCAACCGCTATTCAAGATCTTGTCAATCTACTAGCATATCTCAAAATGGTTATAAACTGAGCTAAGCATTTGTAAAACAAATGACAAACTCTACCTTCATGTATGGACAAGATGCACAGCCACCATGAATGGAACAGCCCTCCCCGCTGGCTATTCCTGGTACCACGGGAAGTATGATATCACCCACTTTGGCAGATTGAACACCTGAGGATAAACTTGAGGATGTTTTTGAGATTGAGTCAGAAGAAACTGGAAAGATTATTTCAACTGTAACTTTTGCTTTTTCAGAAGAGGACTTCGCAGGCTCCAACAAACTACGAACTTTAGCCACAATTGAAGTCACCATCCCAGATTCTGTTCCTAAAACAAATTGGAGATGATCATTTATATTTCTGTCCAAAGCTTCCTGAACCCGATCTTGTATGAAATCTAAAATATTCTTAGTGGAGCCTACTACGCCCATTCCCCTTCTCTTTGCTTCCATTGCCAATGAAAACATCTCTCCAGGAACCTCAAGATGAGCAGTGAGAAACGCATCACAATACATTTCTTTGATATTCTCCACAACTTCATGGCCAAATAGATGGTGAACAATGCATGTTCCATCCTGGCAACAAGTCACAAAAGCATATATAACCATGAAATGAAGTACGGAACCATAGATTGCTAGTATTAGCCTACTAAAATAAACACACACACACACACCAGCAGATGATAAGCGAATACAATACAAGCCATATTATACAATCAAACTTTTCTAAAATGTACAATAAGAATGAGATATCATACTAGCTTACAGTATATATAATTGCCACGTGGAAAATAATGTACATCCCAAAAGGATAAAACAGCAGATCTGAACCAAATGTATAGACATAACATGTAAATGAAGCACATCAAAATCCAAATGAATCAGATTCTTTCCTGGCTTTTTTAAAAACGTGCTAAAGATCTCACCTCAAAATAGTGAAGTCGAGGTAATAATGATCTAATAGAGTCTTGACTGTGCTCGGGATGTATTGCAGCAATCTCTTCATCGGTCATCTTTGCCATTTGTTGGAACAGTTCTTTAATGTTTGCACCCATGTAAGAATCAGGTCCATACCATATGCTCAAATCTGGAACTTGAGCAAATGCCTGCATAAATATGACCAACATATTATTTAAAGAAACGACTAAATGGGCTTGGTGGTGATCATCATATGATGCTTTCATATGACCATTACAATGTCAAAGAGGAATAGTAGAGGTTTGTATCTGACCAACCTGTAGGATAGTCTGGACAACATTTGATGAAGTACAGGTTATTGTAGGCACAAGCTCATGAGCAAATGCCTTTGTCTCTAACTTAGTGTTAATGTATATGACGTGCAAAGACGTAGACCTGGAAGCAGCTGAAAGATATTCCATGTAAGTAGGAGTAGCTGCAGCATCAGCCAGAGAGCAACCAATTTGCTCATTTGACATCCTATACACACCAACCTGCAAGTAATTATCCAAAGAAAAATTAAGGAGTAAGGATTAACACAGACCAGATACTGAACTTTACTAATATGGTTAGCTGCAGCACATATGACCTGCTTCATACAAAACCATTCACCAATGTTTATAAATAGGAAATTAAATAGAGTCCATCTTCTAGACAGCCTTCACTTATCATTACTTATTTCGCCTGCTGATGGCTATCTTCAAAACAGAGAACAAAAAAAAAACAAGAAAATTGCATACCTCACTAAAACCCGCTTGATCAAGAATGGCACGCACATTTTCTGACATAAAATCCACACCCAACACTGTTATGAACTGGCATCCAGCTTTTGCCATTTTAACTGCAGTATCTGCCATGACCAGTGAATCAGATATATGGATATGTGGCCATTGCTTCTGAGCAGCAGTTAAAATGCCTTGGACCTCAGGATCCATGTAAAAGTGTGCAACAACACCAATGTTGTTCTCCTTCAGCAAATTGACTAATTCATCAACTTTTAACTCGTTAGGGAACAGATATTTTGCCTGCAGTGGAGCTAGAACCAAATTAGGAGAACAATGCTGTCAGGTCATGATCCAAGAAATTATGGCATTTGTGGTGGGATAACCATCCATTATGATGTGAAGTAGCATGTCCTTTCAGAGAAGAACCAGTTGAACGGATAAAGTAAGCATGGTGACAGAATGTTTTTAATTGAAGTTCATTAACAAAACAAAGAGGAAAAAGAAAAATCCCAAAAATTACTAAAAGCCCAAATTAACAAGTTAGTATGTACAGCTTAACCTACTTCACAACTCTTGGTCCTTGGTTGATATGTCATGCATATTGAGTTGTTCAACTTTGAGAAAAAATATCTCATCCAACCAAAGCACCACCAAAAAAATGAGCAGGAAGTTTTCGGTACAGTGGGACTTTCATCAAATACAAAATTTGTACGCACAAAAGTGTCTTACAAAGATCGTAAGATGATGGTGTTTCTCAATACAACTAATCAATAGTAAAGATGTAACAAGTAGAAAGGCATAGCTTAGTTAAACATATGGTCACAATACACCATTGTCTAGTTGATGTGTTGGATGCACAGTACAAGAAATTGAGCGAAAGAAAGGGAAGAAAAGAAGGAGAAGAAAGGTTGGGGTAGATAAGGGCCGAAGGAAGAGGGTGAAAGAAGAAAGAAAGAAAAGGTGGTCCCTCATTTAACTTATTAAGAATGATTAAAATTTGTGTCTTGCAATCATCTTTCCTTTTTTGTTATTTGACAATTACTTACCATCGAACAGATATTGTCCGGTAGTTAGTTTTTTACCAAATCAAAATCACTTTGGCTACTACCACCATGTATCCACCATCCAACAATCAATAAGACAAAACACATTAAGAGAAAAAAAAGAAAAATAGTCATCCACCTTTTGAGGAGGATCAGATCCTCAAGATAACAAAAGGAAACCTGCGGTCACTAGTTCTCTTCACAGTTCTTCACTTTTTTGACGGTGTAAGATTCTTTTAGACTGAAACCACTCCCAGCCCCAGAAACAACAAATTATGCCGAAAAGAAAAGAGAGGAAAAAAAGCAAACAAACAAACCATTCGTGATTGGATGAACTCGAGAGATTCAGAATAAAATATGACAAACGGTGCTAACCTGGGCTTCAGCGTAGCTACCCTTGGGAAAAACCCCATCAGAGGTAATAACCAAGGAAGGAAAAGGCTCAAAGGGAAACTTCCCTTCCCTCTGAGCCACCAACTGCTTGGTCCTCTTCTGCATGCTCACCAGCACGTTGTGCCACGTGTTAACCCTCGAACGCCCACTCCCTCCCGGCAACCCCGCATTCAGACCAGCCAAATCGTCCGTGCTCACATTCACAACTTCCTCCGGCTTTGAACCATCCAGCACCCACACCAGACACGCGCAGAAACCCCTCGTAATATCCGAATCACTGTCCGCCGCCACCCTCACTTTCCCCTCCTCGTCGATCCCCACCTCCACCCAGACGCGCGAGGTGCACCCCATCACCCGGTTCGAGTCGACCCGACCCGACTCCGCCATAGGCTCCATCGCCGCGGCGAAGTCAAGCAGGCGCTTCACCCGCTCCCTCGGCTCCTGCAGCAACCGGAACTCCGCCGCGAGCTGCTCGAGCTTGGACGGAACAACGAGCTCCGAGGTGGCGATCGCGGAGCAGGAAATCACAGGGTTTGGCTTGACCGAACTTGAACGGCGTCGGAGGCATTTGAAGGGTTTAAGTAACGGAAGTTGTTGTTTGAGGGGTTGGAAGATGAAGGGTTTTGGTTTGCATGAGGTTTGGAGGAAAAAGGAAGTGGAGACATTGGTGTTCACAGTGATAACTGCCATGGCTAGTTAGTAGGAATGCTTGGAAAGGGTTGAATTGGAGCGAAAGGGTTAAAATAACTCCAAAAGTGGGAACGGTTGGGAAGAAACAACATGAAGAATCAGTGAAGGGCCCAAAGGGGGTGATTCCCCCCATTTTGGCATTTGTTGCTCTTTTTTCTGTTCCAGCATCTTGTCACTGTTATGTTATGTGAGCTTAAACACGACAATTTTGCCGAAAAAGGACAGGTTAAGATTTGTAATAAGTAAGATTAGTAGCACATATTTGCATAATGTTTTCTATAAAACATGTCCCAAATATTTTCTTCTTAGAGTGGGCCTAGGCACATTCTATGCACTATATTTCTCTAGCAGTTTCGCCTACTCGCATTTCTTGTGAGCATCTTTCCCAAAGTTGACATTGCATAATATCTGAAATCTACGTAAGAATAAGAATAAATAAACTACTAATTTCTGTTAAAGTGTTTTTCTTTATTTCATGTCATTTTTAAAGTATCAAATATTTATCATTTTGATCGTTAAATGAAATTTAAGAACTAATTTAGAAGGTTTGTAATCCTTTAAAAATTGTTTAACTTAATGTATAATGCATCCAAGATAATACTTTAAGAATGAAATTCAATACTTTCATCTATATTAAAATAAAATTTTCTAATTTTGTATTTTGGATACTTTAAGTACGTGCTTGACTAAAAAAGCATGAAGAAGAAACAAATAGTGAGTTTAGTAGTATGAACCCAGAAAGAAGAAAGATGAGTTGTCAGAGGAGAATTATATAACTGTCCGTTTTGTTTTTTTTTTTTTCTGTTTTACGTATGGAAAAAGTATTTTTAACAATTTTTTTTATAAGTGTTTACGAATTAGTCTGTGGATTGATTTTAAATAAGTATATCAATAACATAGTAATACATAATTTATTATCATGCTAAAAAAAATTATTAATGATCTTTTACTTATATAACTAAATACAAATAAAAAAACAGGGATAAATTTGTAATTGACAAAAGTATTACTTTTTATTTTTTATTTAAAACCACATATATATTATCACTCTTTTTCTTAAAAAAAATTAATCATTTTCATTTATTTCCGTCCTCACTCAACTTCATCATGGAAATTTCTAATCCGTTCCATTTAGTTGGAAAAATTAAATAATACTAGTAATAGGTCTATTCACGTATTTGACGAGTTCAAAAGTCACGCACTGGTGTAATGATGATGATAGAACAAGATGCTATTTTTCTTTCATTCAAAGTTAGGCGATTCTTTATCTCTTTCTTGAATAAAATTTTCAAAGATACGTGTATAGAATAACATTTGAAAATTAATTGTAGAACTACTTTTTGATAACATATATATATATATATATATATATAAAAATATTAAGTTCTTTATTACAACACAAGTCTTCTAAAAATAAAATTCCACACAGTTCAAAAAATTCTAAAATTTAAAATTTCACACAGTTTGGAAATTCAAACGTATAATTATTTAGAAATTCTCCATGTCTCTTTTTCTCACAAATCTCTCATCTTCTAAGCAGGTCCAGAATCATATGCTAATTCATCTAAAATAGTTTCTGCTCCCATATAATATCACACATTATACGATCATTGCATTCACATACACAAACACAAAGAGTAGGGTGAGCTAATAGAATCAAGAAATATACATCATCCGCAATCTTAATATCACAAGTGTGAGAATCAGTCCAATTGATGCATCTCAAACATACTCAAGAACAGACTATCACATTAATACTATATAATATTTCTCAAGTCAAAATCATTAGTCCATTTACTAGATTCAATACAACATATTATTAACTTGCCTACTTACCAAAGCAAAGCAGTCAACAATCCTTATGTCTACTAACCAAAGTAGCATAGTCATGTGATACTGACTACTTACCAAAGTAATCTAACAAGGTTATTTTTTTTTATCTACTTACCAAAAAGTAGCAACAAGGTGATATGTCTACTTACAAAGTAGCACAGAGGGATATTCTCTACTTACCACAGTAAAACCACAAACAGTGATATTATCTACTACCAAAAGTAGCATAGCATGGGACATTTCCACCTACTTTACCAAAAGCAGTACGGTTTATGTCAAAATGACCCTCTCATCCTCCCACCACTTACCAAAAAGTAAGTAGGTGGTCGCGGCTGTCGAACCTCCTCTCCTCCTGAACTTACCAAAGTCGTATGAAATAGAAATAATAAAAAAAAAAAAATTTCGAAAATTTGTTACAATTATGGCAAGAATACCTATACAACTGGTTGAGACTCTTGGCAAGTATACTAAATCATTCAAGTAATAAAACGAGTAAGACCGGATATTGTTTTTCAAAGAAGACTCATGTCACCAAACAATTGTATAATTTTCCAAACTAACTCAGACCTAAAAGAATGCTATAATTTAGGTTTGTTAGTGCAACAAAAAGGTAAACATGCAACATAAATGATAAAAGTGTCTTTGAATACTCAAACACTTGGAAATGAGAAAGATTTGAAATGATATGGAATGGTATTTGTGGGGATATGATTTCACCTACTTCACTCTCTTATGTAAAGAAAAATCACTTCCTCCTCTCATCTATATGGCTGTATGTCAAATACTAAATTACTCAACACCCAATCCTTGGTAAGAAAAGAGGCCTAGACTTCTTTATTAGGCTCCATCCCTGGAAGGCAACCAAACAATTTATTTTCGCTAATTTAAGAATTGAGTATTTAGACAAAACCAAGGTCCCCTTAGCTCTATCCGCTAGATACTATTTCCTTTAGGTGGTTAATCCAAGTCCAATAATTTACCCAAACATTTCCCAATATCGAGGGGGGCAAAACCCTAAAAATCATTGTCATAAGTAGATACTTCACAACAAGCAATTCAGAAAGGAATTAAACACTCACAAATCAATGGAAGAGGCATATATTCATTCAAAGCAAAGTAGGTTTAATAAAGATTTCAGTGGCTACATCCAATCCACAACCAACAACAATGAAACTAGCTCTCCATGAATGGAGAGGCTTGAGCTTTACAACAATGGTGGAAAATGGAAGGAGGACAAGACCAAAAGGAAGAAAATGCCAACGTTTTCCACACCTCCGAGTTCACCCCTCCAAGTGCTCCAAAATGAGAGAAACAACCTGGGTGTCAACAGCTGTAAAAGCTCTCATCTGCCTATGAGTTAATAAGGCAAATCTGCCTTGTTAGCAAAGTTGGTGCTCCAGCCCCTAAAAGGAGGGGGGCTCAGGCGCACGACAGTCCTGATGCACTGGCGCTCAAGCCCCCACAGACTAGGGGGGCTCGAGCTAGCTTCAGCAGAATTATTGTTCTTCATTTTTGTTTTTTTTCTTGCTTTCCTTGGTTTCCAGTACCTTCATTTGATGCATAGAGTTCTTCCAACTACTTTAAGCACATAAAAGAAGGGATTAGTGATCAAAATATCTCATTAGAGCTTAAGGTGCAACCACTTAACAAACTAAAAGAAAACTAGGGTTTACAAGGTAAAAAGTTAAGGAAGGGTTGACATTTTCTCTTAATTCATTACTGAATTCATGGTAAAATATGTCATTATCAACAACCCATCCAAATTTACCATCAAATGATTTACAGTCCATGATTTAACTCAAATAATAATTATAAACTCAATAATGTTCAATATAATTTAATTTCTAATATAGAATATATCATATTACCATCTTCCAATCCTCAAAATACAACTACGCATACAATTTAAATATAAATTATCGAATTTTACCCAATACAAAAAAATTTACTATTCGTGGGAAAGATACTCTTTACAATTATCAATTAATTAAAGATCTGAACCAATCAAACTAATTAAAACATGTTTAGATCAACATGGTAAAAAATTTCAGTCCGATTCCAACAGTTGATAGAAGGCGGAAAATCTTAATTTTGAATATAAATGATCCAAAAACAGAAAAATATAAGCAATATTTGAGATTTTTCCCTTAGAGAAAGATACGAAACTTAATATCTCTACATCTGTACCCCACGATTTAAAATCTGAAAAGGGCAAAGTAAATTCACTATGGTGTTAGGGAACTACATATTCAAAATTTCAGATTAATCTAACGCTTAACTAGGTAGATATTGAGGTTTACCGGAGGTAACATAAGGGAATGAATTTAAAGTGGTTTTCGATTTTATGGGGTTTTTGTTTGGTTTGATTGTTTGTGTTATTTGGTTTGTTTGTGGGGTTGGTGGTGGGTGGTTGTGGGGGTGGTTTTGGTTTGGTGTGTTTTGTTGTTGGTGCGTGTGTGGGTTTTGTAATTTTTTTGTTTTTGTTAGTATTTTTTTTTTGTGATGTGTGGTGTGTATGGTTGTGTTGTTGGGTAGTGGTTGTGATAATTTGTTTTAGATTGGTGGATTTGGTTGGTGATGGTTTTTTTTTTGTGTGTGTTGTGTGTTTGTGTTTTTGGGTTGTTTTTGTTGTTGTTGGTGGGGGTTTTTTTTTGGTGTATTAGGTTATTTTGTTTTTTTTTTTTGGTTGGGTGTTGTGTGGGATGTGGGAGTGGTTTTGTTTTTTTGGGTTTTGGTTTGGATGTGGTTGTTTTTTTTTTTTAATTGTTTGATGTTGTTGTGTTGGGAGGTTTGGGTGTTGTGTTGTTGTTTTTGTTTTTGTTTTTTTTATTTTTGTTTTTTTTTGGTTTTGTTTTGTTTTTTTTTTATTTGTGAGTATGGTGTTGTGATGTGGTGTTTGTTATAATTTTGTTGAGTAGTTGTGTGGTGTTTTTTTGTTTTGGTGGGGGGGGGGTGGGGGGGGGTGGGGGGGTTTTTGTTTTTGGTGTTTGTGGTTGTGGTTGTTTGTGTGGGGGTTTTTTTTTTTTGATAGGGTGGGTGGTGTTTGTTGGGTTGGTTTTGTGGGGATTGTGTGGTTTTTGTTTGTTTGGTTTTATGTTTTTTTTTTTTTTTTGGGGGTGTGGGGTTTGTGGTATTTGGTTGTGTTTTTTTGTGGTGGGTGGGAGATTGTTTTTTTTTGATGAATTTTTTGTTTATTTATTTTTGTAGTGGGTGGGGGTGGGTTGTTGTGAGGGTTATGGGGGGGGTTGGTGGGTTAGGTATTTTTGGTGTGTTGTTGTTTGATTTTTTTATTTTTTTTGTTTGGTAGTGTTGGTGTGGTGGTTGTGTTTATCAAAAAAACGAAATGAAAAAAAAAAAAAAAAAATGGTGGGTTGGTGGTGGTTTGGGTGGTTTGGTGTTTGGGGT
>NW_025907209.1:62500-65769 GCF_018835915.1 Vigna umbellata
TCTCAGGGATCTCAATATTGCTTAATTTCTGTTTTTGGATCATTTATACAAAAATTAAGATTTTCGCCTTCTTAACTGTTGGATCGGACTGAAAATTTTACCATGTGATCTAAACATGTTGTTAATTAGTTTGATTGGTTCAGATCTTTAATTAATGATATGTGTAAAGAGTAATCTTTCCACGAAATAGTAAATTTATTTGTATTGGGTAAAATCTTGAGTAATTATATTCTTAAATTGTATGTGTAGTTGTATTTTGAGGATTGGAAGATGAGTAATATGATATATTCTATATTAGAAATTAAATTATATTGAACATTATTGAGTTTATAATTATTATTTGAGTTAAATCATGGACTGTAAATCATTTGATGGTAAATTTGGATGGGTTGTTGATAATGACATATTTTACCATGAATTCAGTAATGAATTAAGAGAAAATGTCAACCCTTCCTTAACTTTTTACCTTGTAAACCCTAGTTTTCTTTTAGTTTGTTAAGTGGTTGCACCTTAAGCTCTAATGAGATATTTTGATCACTAATCCCTTCTTTTATGTGCTTAAAGTAGTTGGAAGAACTCTATGCATCAAATGAAGGTACTGGAAACCAAGGAAAGCAAGAAAAAAAACAAAAATGAAGAACAATAATTCTGCTGAAGCTAGCTCGAGCCCCCCTAGTCTGTGGGGGCTTGAGCGCCAGTGCATCAGGACTGTCGTGCGCCTGAGCCCCCCTCCTTTTAGGGGCTGGAGCACCAACTTTGCTAACAAGGCAGATTTGCCTTATTTAACTCATAGGCATGAAGAGCTTTACATCTTTTGACACCCAGGTGTGTTTTCTCTCATTTGGAGCACTTGGAGGTGAGCTCGGAGTTGTGTAAACTGTGCATTTTCTTCCTTGGGTCTTCTTCCTTCTTCCATTTCCACCATTGTTGTAAGCTCAAGCTCTCCATTCATGGAGAGCTAGTTTCATTGTTGTTGGGGGATTGATGTAGCCACTGAAATCTTATGTAAACTACTTTGCTTTGAATGAATATATGCCTCTTCCATTGATTGTGAGTGTTTAATTCCTTTTCTTAATGCTTGTTGTGAAGTAGCTACTTATGACATGATTTTAGGGTTTGCTCGATATTGGGAAATGTTGGGTAAATTTGGACTTGGATTAAACACCTAAAGGAAATAGTATCTAGGGATAGAGCTAGGACCTTGGTTGTCTTAAATCTCAATTCTTAATGCGAAAATAATTGTTTGGTCTTCCAAGGGATTGGAGCCTAATAAAGAAGTCTAGGCTCTCTCTACCAAGGGATTGGGTTTGAGTAATTTAGTAGATTGACATAAGCATATTAATGAAGAGGAAGTGATTTTCTTTACATAAGAGTGAAGTAGGTGAAATCATATCCCCAACAATACCATTCCATATCATTTCAAATCTTCTCATTTCCAAGTGTTTGAGTATCAAAGACACTTTTATCATTTATGTTGCATGTTTACTTTAGTTGCACTAAAACCTAAATTATGAGCATTCTTTAGTCTGAGTTAGTTGGAAATTATACAATTGTTTGGTGACATGAGTCTCTTGAAAAACAATATCCGGTCTTACCGGTTTTATTACTTGAAATGATTTAGTATACTTGCCAAAGTCTCAACAGTTGTATAGGTATTCTTGCCATAATTGTAAATTCGAATTTTATTTATTTTCTACGACTTTGGTAAGTCAGGAGGAGAGAGGTTCGAAGCCGGACACTACTTTGGTAAGTAGGTGGGAGGATGAGAGGTCAGTTTGACATAAACCGTACTGCTTTGGTAAGTAGGTGGAATGTCCCATGCTATGCTACTTTGGTAAGTAGATAATATCACTTGTTTGTGTTACTTTGGTAAGTAGAGAATATTACCTTGTGCTACTTTGGTAAGTAGACAATATCACCTTGTTGCTACTTTGGTAAGTAGATAAAAAAAAATAACCTTGTTAGATTACTTTGGTAAGTAGTCAGTATCACATGACTATGCTACTTTGGTTAGTAGACATAAGGATTGTTGACTGCTTTGCTTTGGTAAGTAGGCAAGTTAATAATATGTTGTATTGAATCTAGTAAATGGACTAATGATTTTGACTTGAGAAATATTATATAGTATTAATGTGATAGTCTGTTCTTGAGTATGTTTGAGATGCATCAATTGGACTGATTCTCACACTTGTGATATTAAGATTGCGGATGATGTATATTTCTTGATTCTATTAGCTCACCCTACTCTTTGTGTTTGTGTATGTGAATGCAATGATCGTATAATGTGTGATATTATATGGGAGCAGAAACTATTTTAGATGAATTAGCATATGATTCTGGACCTGCTTAGAAGATGAGAGATTTGTGAGAAAAAGAGACATGGAGAATTTCTAAATAATTATACGTTTGAATTTCCAAACTGTGTGAAATTTTAAATTTTAGAATTTTTTGAACTGTGTGGAATTTTATTTTTAGAAGACTTGTGTTGTAATAAAGAACTTAATATTTTGTTGGTGTTGAATGAACATTTGCCTGAAGGCGAATATGTCAATGACTCAACTCTTTATAAAGGCAAATTGTTTAACAGCGAATGTTTTTGATTTTTTTCAATTGGAGCTACAGTAAGGATGACGGAGAAAATGTTAGAGTCAGATAGATGAAAGAGTAAAGATTGAGAGGAATTAGGGAGATGAGTAAGGGTGGGGGTTTCTTGTTTTTTTAGTTTTGAGAATGAAAATTATTCAAATACCCTTAACCTTAAAACTTAGAATCCATAATATATGCGAACATTTTTATCTACTAAAATTCAGTACACATTGCTAAAATGTATCAACTAAATAAAGTGTACGCAGGTTAGCAAACTCATACATATATATATATATATATATATATATATATATATATATATATATATATATATATATATATATACATATATATATATATACATATATATATATATATATACATACATATATATATATATACATACATATATATATATATATATATATATATATATATATACATACATACATATATATATACATACATATATATATATATATACATACATACATATATATATACATACATACATATATATATACATACATACATATATATATACATACATACATATATATATACATACATACATATATATATACATACATACATATATATATACATACATACATATATATATACATACATACATATATATATACATACATACATATATATATACATACATACATATATATATA
>NW_025907209.1:71306-89363 GCF_018835915.1 Vigna umbellata
ATATATATATATACATATATATATATATATATATATATATATATATACACACACACACTTTTAGATATCGCTTTCTTAGCAAAGATTTTCAAAATAATTTTACAATGAATATTTAATGACTCATATTCTGTATATACATATTTAAAGCCTATTTTGTATTCTCAACAAGCTTTTGATATATATGTCTGATTCTAGTATGCTTACTATTTTTTTTATCAATTAGGATAAGTTGTGCTTGTTATGTTTTAATTTCACCACATTTTTAGCTAATATGAAACTTCTATACTTTTTTTTTCCCTATAATTTGATATGTAAATATTATTTTCAGTTGATTCTTTTTCATTAAGTTCTAGACATCTATGGCTTTAAAACAAACATCAGGTTTCCTGAATTTGAAGTTTCTATTTTTTTTATTTTGGAAGTTAGGATAAATTTACTTAATTTCATATATACTGGATTAATGTTGAAGTATTTATAATTGGATCCAAAACTAAGACCTAATTTGCATTCCTAATAAGACTAATTAAACTCTAGTTACAAAATCATTGATTTATTTTCTAATTTTTCATACTAAATTAATTGATTCTCTCTTTTATCCTTTTTTTTTTCTGATATAGCTAACATAACACATTTTACATTAGTTCAAATTTAAGCTACGTGATATACTCAGGAAGTTTTGTGGCGAAGCGATTGGTGACAATGGAGGTGTTTTTGCAGGATTAGGAGAAGCAAATGAAGGCGGTAGAGTGCAGGAGAAGCTTTCTAATGGTGACGGTGAGCGACTGTAACAAAAACTAACAAGAACAATGACTCTTCAAGTCCCAACAGGGGCAGCGATGACCCTCCAAAGTCTAATGACATACCAACATAGAGTAGACTGAAATCAAGGACGACCAACAATGGAGAACCAAAAATGCAGCAAAAAACACAAAATGCATGAGCTAGAATGCGTGAGCAAATAACAGTGAAAGTGGAATTGTATATAATGGAATTTCTAGGATTTCTCTTTCACAGAGGGAGATTAAGAAAACAGAATATTATGTGCAATTGTATATAGTAGAATAAACACAACTATATGCATCTTCGTATTCGGTTTAAATTTAATTCAATTTTGCAGAACTGAGTTTGTAGAAGTATTGTATGTATATATTATTATAATATTATGTTTTGAAATTATTTCTAATTTGATTTTCAATTTTTTTTCTCATACTTTTAATAACAAAATTGTCTAGTCGACCTAATTATCTTAATAAACATTTTCTTTAATGAATATTTTATAAATAATTTACACATGTTTGTGGAGTAATACAAAATTTGAGGTTATAATAATACATCATATTTATCGGAGTCTTATTTTTTTTTAGCTGAATGTTCACGCAAGTATATAATTATATTCCCTTTCCACGGCGCATTTTACGGATCCCAACATTTTTTTTTTTCTGTGATGATCAGCATCAGTTACCTATAATGCGAGCTATAATATGTTACATGTTATAAAGAACAAACGAAAAAACAAAGTTATACTTGATTCTCAGAACTGACTATGTTTTTCGTAGAAATGAATATTTTCGATTAGTTTTTTCAATGCATGTGTTATTTCACTACTTGCATCAGCATTCAGCGTAAATATAAGTTTTGGGCTGCTTACTCTCCATAGGTAAAAGCATGCAAGCATGCGAGGAAACGGTACAGTGATATATTTTTATATTTATTTGAGACATACGTAAAATAATTATAAAAGAATAAAATTTATATTCTTAAAAAAAATGTCAAATAGATATAAAAAATTTATGTGTGTGAAATTATATTTTTTTCATGCACAAATAGCCATTGTACGTACGTGCTTGACGCAATCAATGGATAAGCAGAAAACATACACAGATCAAACAAATATACAAGACCAAAGTATATTTTGGAAAAGTATTTTTAACTTTGACGAACATCAAGCAGAAAACACTTCTCTCCGTTTTAACATTCAAGGTTAAACCATGAATTTTATTTCACAACCGCTATCCAACCACACACCCATCGTTACTTTAGTAGTAACTTTCTCCAAAACATAAAGGAAAGAAGAAGAAATTAAACATTGAAGAGACTATTAAAGGTGGATATGTGAAGGTTTACATCCACTTCCTAAAAGGGTATTGGTTGAAGGAGAAGTGGAACCTTCTTGTTGACAGTGATTCCATATCTCTCGTTCATGTCAATACCTTGCACAGTTGCATCAGTTTTAGCCACTTTCCAATCGAACCAAAATAAAGAAGATTAGCAAGAGCATACTCAGCTACACTGATCCCAAATGTAATTCCAGGGCATCCCCTTCTTCCGCCACAGAATGGAATATACAAATCTTGTCCTTTGAAATCTACGTCCCTCTTTTCAAATCTATCAGGAAGGAACTTGTCAACACTCAATTTTGTCCGGGTTGAAAAAAAAATGTGTTTTTATTGTTTTTTTATTTTTACTTTACCTTTTTGTTTTACTTTTTTTTTATTATGTATTTAGTTTTTTGCTTTTAATTCAATTTCTTTTTTTTTTTTTTTTATCTTCAATTTGTTTTAATAGAATTAATTAAAAATTTGAAAGAATAAAATTAAAACTGAAAATAATTAAAAGATAAAATAAAATTGAAATAAATAAAATAAAAAGAAAAAAAACATGGAAAAGGGGTATGTGGGAGGCGTGTCTCAGCAAGGGGGACCAGGTGGTTAAGGGAATATTTTCTAAGATTTTGGGAGAGAGAGAAAACGGGGGAGATGAGGTGGTTAGAAGGAGGATTTTGGTGGAGAAGGGGAGAAAAAAAAAAAGCAGAGGGAAGGGGGAATGATTCTGGTTTTTTTGGAGAGAAAAAGGAAAAAGGAGGAGGATCACAATGGATCTTTAACTTCATCCCATCGGTCACATGACGGGGGAGCTGAACTCCAAACTCTCGAGGCCCCCTCACTTCCAACACCATTATCATTCACTCTCACAAGGCTCTGAGAATTGAATTCTCCACCACTCACAAGAGAATCCCAAAAACATTTTCACAAAAAAAGAAGGGAATGGATTCTCACAACCTCCGGTTCTCACTTGCACAGAAAAAAGCTCTCCTCATCGACCCCTACTATTCAATCTCGTTAGCAGCTCCATTGTCGTAGTGGGCAGACACTTACGAAGCAGAGAAAATCTAGAACGCGAAAGAGGTATACATGTTTCTGTTGTTTACGGCTTGCTTATGTACCCTCCTTCATCCGTTCCCAACAATCCAAAACCACGCCTCACGACTTTCAACAATTAGAGACCAGTACTCTCTCTGCAGAACCCAAACCTGCAAACTGATACCTCTCATGCACGACCCCATTATCATCTTCATCCCTTTCATCTTCATTTTCATCTCCAACACCTTATGACCACGACCCAACCATCACTCACCTACTTCACTCCCCTCACCCAACCATCACTCGCCCCTCACACGACTCTCAATTCCTCTATTCACTTGCACAGAGAAACGCCCTCATCACCAGTTCACCCTTCGTTCTCACCTTCATCTTCTTCAACAACTGGAAAAACAAGGAAGAATTCATTCACTTCGTAACCCCTACCGTGCTTCCTATCACCATTACACCACACCTCATTCCCAAACAAAACAGATCACAGAGAGAGACGTAGAGGAGGCCACAACTCACGGCCTTCAAGCTTCGTGACATCCAATCCGCCAATCCCCTGTCACCGGCCGCTGGCTGCCGAGAAAGGAAGAAGATGATCATCTCCCTCACGCGCGGAGAAGATAAGCAAAGAGGAGGATCCGATGCAGTGGCTAGCGATGCCCCGGTGGTGAACAACGGCGCTGGAAGGACCTTGCAACGCGACCCGCGTCGGCTGACTTCGGTGGAGGCAGCGGCGACGACGTTGCAGGGAGAAAAGCGAGCTCCTCTCTCGCACCCGAGAAAGGAAGAGTGGAAGAGCTAGAGCGGTGGCCGGTGTTGGTCTCGACGACGGGCGTTAGAGCTAGCGACGGTCTGGACGGCAACGCGCAGTGGCCGGTTCTGGTTGGAGCAGCGGTGAATCTCCGTGAGGGGAAACGGACTTGGGGTCTCTGGGGAATGAGAATAGTGTGGGGAGTGAAGGGGAGATGGCAAACCCCTAAGGATTTCTGGACAAAATTGGGCCAAATCCACACAAAAAAAACAAAGAAAGATATTCCTCCTTGCACCCCCGGTTTTCCCTTTCACAGTGTTTTCCGCTTGGGCTTAGGCCCAGTCCGTTATTAGAAAGAAAAGTGGTCTAGACACCACTGGCAACTCCATTCACACCCCTACCATATGGGCTGAAGTCCATTCCGTTTCTGCAAACAAAAAAAAAAGGAGGTTTGGGCATTGGTTAAGAAATTTCGAGTTGCACTCCTGGTTTTTATCTCTGCACCTCTATTCTTATTGGGTTGTTCTCTTGCTTTATTTTTATGCTTTTGTTCTTTTATTTTTATTTTTATTATTTGTTTGGTTATTAGTTTTTACTGTGTGTAACCCCTTGTATGATAACCCCCTCCTTAGATTTGGTTTTTTTATTATTTATTTTGGCTTATTTGCTGCACTTTAAATATGGAAAAGACGATAATAAAAAATAAAAATATTTTGAAAAGGTTTTAAGCACCACGTGCGACCGCTCGCGTAGGCCTTGTGCTAAAAAACCTTTTCCTTTTCTTTTACAAAAAGTGAAAAATCAAATAAATATATTTTGAAAAGGTTTTAAGCACACGTGCGACCGTTCGCGTAGGCCTTGTGCTAAAAAACTTTTCCTCTTATAAAGTTAAAAATCAAATAAAAATATTTGAAAAGGTTTTAAGCACACGTGCGACCGTTCGCGTAGGCCTTGTGCTAAAAACCTTTTCCTTTTCTTTTACAAAAGTTAAAAATCAAATAAAAATATTTTGAAAAGGTTTAAGCACACGTGCGACCGTTCGCGTAGGCCTTGTGCTAAAAAACCTTTTCCTTTTCTTTTACAAAAGTTAAAAATAAATAAAAATATTTTGAAAAGGTTTTAAGCACACGTGCGACCGTTCGCGTAGGCCTTGTGCTGAAAATCTTTTCCTTTTCCTTTTACAAAAGTTAAAAATCAAATAAAAATATTTTGAAAAGGTTTTAAGCACACGTGCGACCGCTGCGTAGGCCTTGTGCTAAAAAACCTTTCCTTTTACAAAAGTTAAAAATCAAATAAAAATATTTTGAAAAGGTTTTAGCACACTGCGACCGCTCGCGTAGGCCTTGTGTTAGAAAACCTTTCCTTCTTATTACAAATACTAAATATTCCGCTACAAGTAATCTTTCAGCCAGACAACTACGTTACCCTTGATCCTCAAAAGTGAGATACTTAGGAGCAAGGCTAGTCCTTGTGTTCATTTCCCAAAAAATACAAATCATTATCCACAATCAATTTCTCAAACAAAATTCTCAAACAATTTCCTAAACAAAATTTCTTAACACATGTCAGAAAGAACTACGTAACCCTGATTTCTCATTTTGAATGAGAATACGTAAGGAGCAAGGTCAATCCTTGTCGGGCCCAAAAAACTAAAAAATATTTTGTTATTTAAATTTTATTTTAGGGACTAGTAAACATTTTGAAAACCACATCATATTCGTGCATTTAGTTAAAGGTACTGCCTTCGGGCAGGCGTTGTAGGGTGCTAATACCTTCCTACACGTAACCGACTCCCGAACCCAGAATCTGGTTTTCGTGGACCGTGTCTTATTATTTTATGGTTTTTTTCCGTAGTTTTCCAGAATAAACTATGGTGGCGACTCCAAATCTCTTTTCAAAACCCGTTTCTTTTTTGGATCGTCGTCCCGTCGCGATTCCGGTTGCGACAGAACTCATCTGGTCTTTCCCAAAGTTCAGGGTCTCTCTGTATGGCCCATGCGTTCAACATTACTCTTGTCTTGGCTGGAATATCGTACCCTCTTAGTTTCACAGCAGAGGTTGTCTCCCTAGGAAGAAGAGGACCTGCCCCAGCTGTAGCAACATGAGAGGGTCATGCTTGTGAGAGAGGGCTTGCAAGGAACGGTGCGCAACGTGCCAAGCTGATGAAGATTTCCGATGAAGGGTATCTTAGGTGGGGATGGAGGTAAATTTCTTTTGGTTCTTCTGGAGAGTTTAAACACGACGAAGACGATGCTGATGAAGATGCAAAGTAAGGACAGGGAGAGCGTTGAACTTTGACCACATGGTCTTGGAGTGGATTCAAGTGTCATTTCCCAGTTTTCCAGAAATGACAAAATGATCTGAACACCCATGTGTTTTGCAACAAATAACTACAAGGAAAATGTTATTTGGACAACGAAATTTTGACACCGATTTCACAACGCCACGTGTCAGCTCTGCATTGGCTAAATAATTTGAAAATAAAACAGAGAAAGGGTTACGGGGTGAGGGGTATTTTGGGATTTTCAGACTAAAATTTTAAGTTTTGGGGTTGGCGGTTTAGGGTGGGAAAGACGTGCGTTCAACCCTCGATCTCGTGTTCGTTATCTCGATCTGTCGTCCATCTTCGAAGCTTGCCATCTCGCTGTAGTCTCTCCTCCATCTTCGAAGCTCCATCTTTGGTGTGGGTCTGTCGTCCACAGGGAAAACCCTGCCATCTTGTTGGGTCGCTTTTGTCCTCATCTTGCCCTTGACAGATTGGAAAACATGAACATGGTCATCACTACAAGTTTGATGCGTTCAATCGCGCGTTGGGAACAATGAACAACAACTGCAACATTCCAAAGTGCTTCTGAAAAACAATCCTAGGACTTAAAAATGGTTGTTTAGGCTTTAAATTTTTGCATTATAAACGAATGGACAACAGTTCCTACTTTTGATAATTCAAGTCTTTAATTAATGAAGTGTTTACTTTAAAAAAAAACTGGGTGAGGTGGGCATGAGGCTCAAAGTGTCTCGAGCTTTATTATGTAGTTCAATTATGGATACAACTTATACCATTGCAGTTGGAGTAAACACCAATCACTAACCAATACCACCTTAATGACATGCAAGTTGTCTGTAAACTAAAACACTTTGTATGCCGTTTACCAGTGGCCTCGTAAACGATTAACGAGAGAAATCATTGTTTGTTACGAAAGTTGAACTGAAGTAGTCAGCTCTGGTTGTCATGGGTGATCATTGGCAAAAATGTACTGGATTCAAGGCACAAGTGCGACACTGGTATTTACTTGTTGTGTTGGTTGTTTCATCGGGTGTAGAGGGAACGTGATGGGAGGTGGCCCCAAAGAAGTTGGAGAAGAAGCATTTTTTTCTTACTTAGGGACGCAAGTTGGACAAGGCCAGAGCCAATCTTAATATAAACACACTATGGAATCGTATACAGTGTCCTGGTAATCGATTATGGGGGTCCAAACACATCACTTTCCTCCATCATTTGGCAACTAACATCAACACATCACTAAACCTCCCTCTCCCACCATTGAAAAACAAGGAACAGCCTGACAAGGCAAAAGTGCCTAAAAGTCACGTTCTTTTTCCAATGGTTATCCGGGCCGGTTCCACCTGCGGGAGTTGACCTGTGTGTTTGGGACTTTCTGTACAAAATCAATTTTTTATCTGTCGGGAATCGTTTACGTGTCCTTGTAACTGATTACAGTGTCAAAGAAGGTGTAAAAATTGATTGTCTTAACGGCATTAATTGTTGAAAGGGTTCTTGTGAGTTATGGATTTCCAACAAAACAAGAAATCAACTCATTTGTGAGTTGCGTGAGTAAAGTTATGAGCAAAAGAACAAGCAAAGGTGAAGTTGGTCAAAATATATGAACTCTAAACTCTTGAAAGAATAACTGGTACCAACTCAGATGGTCCAAAAAATTACAATTAGTAGTCATTGGGAAAGATTTTTGAGTCTCTTTTCTAATAAAAAAAGAATCACATTCATTGGGAGTGGTGGGAAAAGTTATCAGTAAAATACCAACAAAGGTCAAAGTTTGACAGTATGTTATCTTCACCCACGTTGCTCCCCCCACATGGGGAACTCATAAACATTGTTCTTTCCTCACATCGATGGGGTGCCAAAACATCACTTCCCACCACTAAAACCACCAGGATCGCTCAGACAAAGTGCAAAGTGCCTAAGAAAGTCACTTCTTTTTCCAATGGGAACCCCTGTTCACCTGACTGAGTACCTTTGTTGTTGGATTTCTGTACAAAGATCCAATTTTTTGTCGGGTAATCGTTTACAGTGTGCCTTGAATCGATGACAGTGTCAAGAGAGGTGTAAATTGATTTACTAAGGCATAATTGTGAAAGGTCTTTGAGGTATAGATTCCAACCAAAACAAGAGATACAACCAATTTGGAGGTTCGGTGGAGAAAGTTTATGAGGGCAAAAGAACAAGCAAAAGGTCAAGTTGCAAAATATATGAAACGCAACTAAAACAATAAACTGATACCACTCAGCATGTCCAAAAATACAAATTAGTAGTCATTGGAAAGATTTTTGTAGTCTAGTTTTCTAATATAAAAAAGAATCATATCACTCATTTGGAGGTCGGTGGAAAAGTTATCGAGTAAAAATAGCAGCCAAGGTCAAAGTTGACAGCATGTTATCTTCACCCAGTGCTCACGGCTCATAAACATTGTTTCCTTTCCTCCATCATGGTGGTGCCAAAATCACATGCTCCCCACCACTAAAAACACCAGGAATCAGCCCTAAGACAAGTGCAACAAAAAGTGCCTAAAAGTTCACTTCCTTTTTTCCAATGTGACCCTGTTTCACACTGACTGAGTACCTGTGTTGGACGTTCTGTACAAAATCCAATTTTCCTCGGGTAATCGTTTACAGTGTCCTTGTAATCGATTACAGTGTCAAAGAAGGTGTAAAAGTGTTTCTAAGGCATATATTTGAAGAGTCTTTGAGTATAGATTCACCAAAACAGAATTCAACTCATTTGGAGGTTCGATGTGGAGAAAGTTATGAGCAAAAGAAGAGACAAGCAAAAGGGTCATAGTTTTGGCAAAAATATAGTAAACGCTAACTTGAAAACAATACAACATTTGACAACTCAGTGTCCTACAAAATTACAATTAGTAGTCATTGCGAAAGATTTTTGAGTCTAGTGTTAATAAAAAAAGAATCACATCATGTGGAAGGGCGGTGGAAAGCTTATCATAAAATAGCAGCAAGGTCAAAGTGTGGCAGCATGGTTATCTACCACCAGTTGCTCATCTCATAAACATTGTTTCTTTCCTCCATCATGGGTGCCAAAAATCATTTCCTTCCATCCATCTTGGACTAATCACATCACTAACCTCCTCTCCCACCACTTGAAACACAGAACAGCCTAAGCACAAGTGCAAAAGTGCCTAAAAGTCACTTCTTTTTTCCAATGGTGACCCCCTGTCACGACGAGTACCTGTGTTGGACTTTCTGTACCAATTCCAATTTTCTCTCGGGTAATCGTTTACAGGGTTTGTGTAACGATTACCCAGACCCTTTTTTTCAACACCATCACTCATCCCTTGCACACCTTGCTCCTCCAACTGATGAGGGGTCACCCCACACTCCTTGGCCTCACATCACATCACCAACCACCTATCCCAGCACGGAAACACCTGGACCAGCCTCAGACAGGTGCAGAATTGCATAAAAGTCACCTTTTTCTTAATGGTGACCCCTGTTACCACCTGACGGGAGTATTCCATGTGGGGTGTAATGGACTTTCTAGTTACAAAAATCCAATGTTCCTCTCGGGTAATCGTTTACAAGAATGGTGTAACGATACCAGTACCGTTTTTTTCCAACACCCCTCACTCAATTCCCTTGCACACCTTGTTGCTCTCCCCACTCATGAGGGGTCACTACAACCACTCCTTGGCCTCACAGGAATCACCCCCTCTCAAATATATTCACATGAACTGGTTTTCTCATAATCAAACCCTTGTACCCATAATGACTCACTCAACACCAACATCTTCACAAACAAAGCCTGCAACTTAGCAAACACAACTTTACCACACTTCTGAAATCACAAACCCAACAACTCATAATAACAATGGTATTCAAAAATAAAATATGAGCCAACTAAACAAAAACTCAAATTTTATATCATTCAAATACATTACACCTTGTTTTCTTAATCTATTTACAATGATTACAATGATCATTTACTTTCCATTAATCAACTAAATACACATATCACTCATTTTTTATTCTAAGCACTACGGTTCCGGTGTATGGAGTCCTAAGTGCTCTTCCCTTGTAACGCATTCGGGATCCAACCCTAACATACGTCTTCAAAGGTTGTTCATTTCCGTCGTCGGACAATGGTCACCGGACCTTGCCATTCAGCACGATAACTTGTACGAAAAACACCACCTTTACGAAAATGGAGGGAGACAACACCACGCACACAGAACAATCACATACAAAGCTAAGTCAAGAGGCACGAAACACGTTCAGGAGACAGGACCTTCACGAGACGGAGACGGGACCTTCACGAGACGGGAACTTCGTTTCCAATGAAACAGAGAAAGGGGTATTTTCGGATTTTCAGTTAAAAGAAGGGTTACGGACTTCCATTTCGAAGGTTTTTATAAAATATTTTTTTTAAACCAAACCAATGAAAACAGGACACGTGGCGTTGTCAAAAAAGTGTTAAGAAATGGTTGTTGGAATATCGCGGTCCTAACTACAACCACTTCACAATTATTTTTAATAATATAATAATATAACTACAAATGATACTTTTTGACACACAATATTTTTACATACATTATTCTTTTTTTTAAAAAAAAAAAAACTAAAAAAATTCGCTTTTTTAAAATCATTTTACCCTATCAAATGAATGTTAACGTGAATCATGCTGCTCTTACTCACCATATAAATATACTTGTATTAATTTTTTTATTGTTAAATATCACGGTAAACACTGTCCTTGAAGTTCAAATATTTCTATCCACAATATGCAATAATAAAGTATGGTAACCTATTTTAAGTGACTGATCTTCTTGATTAATAATTTTGAAAAGTCAAAATAATGTATTTAAAATTTATATGTTTAATTATGGTCACTTAACATAAGAAAAATAAGTATATAATTTAACTTTAAAATGAATTATACGTATAAAAGATTTTTTTCCTTTAAATTTTTTAACTCATTAATAACTAAATTAGAGCTATAATTTTAGTTTTTTTTTCAATTTAAATAATCATATTATCGATAAAAAAATCATTTTTCATTTCATTCTGTAATTTTATTTTAATAATATTCAATACATAAAGTGATATTTTTATTGTAAATGTAGAAATATAAAGAGTTAAAAAAGGAAAAATTAAATTACAATCTCTTTAACTCATTGGATGTTTTCCTATTAAATAAATTCTTTTAATTTAATCTTTTTAACTCAGATAATCCCATATGTTTTAGGACATTGCTCCATATCAACTTCCAAAGGATTAATAGGAAGGTTTCACTTATAATTCTTTGAATCTTAAAAAAATTCCTTTAATTGAACAATTAGATCATTAATATTATGCTTTAGAATATGTGAAGGTAAATTTGTTTTGGGATAACTTCCATATTATGACTATTAAAGAAATAAATCTTTTTTTTTCTTATTCATCAATATACGTATTTGAAAAAAAACAAAATTCAAGACTGAAAGAATAATTTTTAAAATTATAATAAAAAATTAAAAGATGAAATTACTAAAAGAAAAAATATATGATAATCAAGCAACGCTAAAAATCAATTATGAGAAAATACACAGCACATACATTTTTCTATGTTCATGAAAATTGACTATACAAAAGACTCGAGATAAAAAAAATGCTAACAATAAAACTAACATTTTACTAATCAAATGAGAATTTTGAAGACCAAAAAGAGAGAAAAGATTCCACGTGAAAGACATTTACATATGGATTAATCGATTCTAACAGACGGGCATAGCTTTTTTTAGCGCGTACTCTGAAAGCAATCAGGTTAAAATTCTTAAACCAAAACGTGAGATTAATGTTAGAGTTTGGAAACGTCGACAGGACCTCTGAAAGAGTTATTTTTTTTATTTAACATTTTTTTTAAAAATAAAACAGAATATATGAGAAATGAGAACAAAAAGTAATGAGTAATTTGTTTTTATTTTTATTTTTTTCTTCGAAACAAAAGAAAACATGTAAGAGTGAAAGATGAATATAATCTTAGTAATTAAAAAAAATAATGAAAGATAAAATAAAAATTGTCATAATAAATTTTTTATTATATTTAGTTTTATGTTTTATTATTTATTAATATTAGATGGTGTTCTTTAAAAAAAAACTAGATAATTTAATTTCCCTCTTTTCCAATAATACTCCATGGGATTTGTTTATTTTTTAAAAAATTTGGAAAACCCTACATCCCCTGCTTCCACTATCATCCGCCCGTGGATTTCAATATTCGCGTGGTTTCGAATTGTCATTGTTGGATATGTTAGCACCGTGAAGCATTAAATAGAGAGGATGCGATGGATTTTGCAAATTGCTATATAAGATATTTCTATCTACAACATATGCATTCGAATGAAAACACAATGAACGGAAAAAAAGGATTTGAAAGCCGAAAAGAAGAGTGACAGAAAATGCAGATACAAGTTTGATTTTGTTATTTAATTAGACAATCATAGACCAATCCTCGGTGGAACGCGTGGAATTACGTCACACTTGTCCGATTTTATGATTTGTCATATTTCTTCCTCTAATAAAAACAAACCCTACTATTATTATAATCTAAATGAGTGAATGAAGACAACTCAACTTTCTATTATTTTATCTGAAAAAGAAAATTTACAACAGAAAGCAAGCAAGATATAAAAATACTCACGTGAATCATGCTCCATAAGAAAATAGAACCCTGAGAAGCAACTTCTGTATTTACTTCTTGTTTCGGATGTTTTGGGTGTGGACCTTGTTGAAACACACTTACTTGTAGAAGACGGGCGGGCGAACGGTAAAGGCAGGCGGGCGAACGGACGGACGCTACTGAATCCCATGAACCGAAGCAAGCTGAACGGGCGGACGGTACAAAGACGGATTGACGCTGCTTCACACTCCAAGCCGGGCGGTCGTCTTCCTACTCCTGGCGCTGCTCCTCTACTCCAAGTCGGGGGGTCGGGTACCTGCCAAAGGCACTCCGACGTTCAAGTCAGTAATATGACAGAGCAGTTTGTGATGCATGTATGCATCGTAAGGAAAGTTGGTCCAGAACTCATACTGAGACCTTTATTTATACTGATTGTAATGGGCTTTTACCTTTAGTGGGCCTGATAACGGCCCTTTTACCTCTAGTGGGCTTGATAACGGCCCAGTCACACCTTAGTGAGTCACTGGCGTTTAACCGTGTAGTCAACCAAGCGCGGGTCGGTTGGGAAGGATGGTCGGCCAGGGATGCCAACCTGGGTGGGCGGCCATCTGGTTCTGCTGACCGGTCATACTGGACGCTCGGTCCTGTTGGCGCACCTGGGCGGACGTTCGGTCTTGGTGCTCGACACGGGTGGACGTTCGGTCCTGCTTGCGACCTGGGGGGTGGCCTTGGACGGACGCGCGGTCTATGATTGTGACTTGGGGGGCGGCCTTGGACGTCCGCTAGTTTGAACGCTCGGTCTTGATTGTGACTTGGGGGGCGGCCTTGGACGGACGCGCGGTCTATGATTGTGACTTGGGCGGGCGGCCTTGGACGTCCGCTAGTTTCGACGCCCAGATGGTCATGACCTTGGCAGGCGGCAGTGTTAACCGCACGTTCGGTCTGCGCGTTGGGAGGACATACAGTGACGCGGGCGTCTGGTCACATTTGGACGCTCTGTCCTGCTGGTATATAAATGGGCGTCTGCCCTGACATGCCTTCTGGATAATCAGGAGGATGACATGGGCGACCGGTCCGTTTGGCGACGTGTGTCTTTCCGTACGGCGTCCGGTCCTGCTGGTACACTTCTATTATTCTTTTCGTTATAGTGGGAAAGTCAAATTCTTTATTGTGTTTAAATGAGTATGTTTTAGGTATAGTAAATATGTCCTCTTTTAAGCATTTAAAATTTGTTACATATATTTTTTCTAAAAATATAACCAATAATTTACATATTTTAATCATATTTTAATATTTTTATCTTTAAAAGCACAATATATTGAAAACTAATTGAATTACAATCTTTTACAAGAAAATATCATGTTACTCACAAAAATTTATCGATAAAAATAAGATTTATTCACAAAAATCTATAAGTAAACTAAAATTTATCAACGAAATTTAAATGATATTAGGAATTTAGTTATTAATAGATATTTTTATGAGCAATTAATCCATGGTAAAATTTGTTGCTAATATAAAATTTTTATTAGAAAGGAGATGAGTTTTTAATTCAACTTTAATCATATTGTGATAAAATTGGTTGATAAATCTATTGGTATTAATTTTGTTTTAGTTCATCGTAAATATGTATTGAATTTTTAAAATTCTATTAGTAAATTGGTCAATAATTAATGTTTTGAAATTTGTTAATAAATTTATTAGTAATTAAAATTTTGAAAATCCATTAATAAAATTAACACTAATTTTCTTATCGAATAATGTGTTGTAAATTAAATGAAGATAGATGAAAAGAAAATGAAAATATGAAAAAAAAAATGTGATAATAACGATAACGAGAACAATAATAATAACAATAATACCAGCAACATTAACATTAACAATACCAACAACCAACATAACATAACAGAGGAAGGGAAAAATAGAAAGAGAGAGAAAAGAAGAATAAAATAAAGAAGAAGAAAAAAAAATAAGAAGGAACAAGAATAGAAGAATTTATTGATGAATTTTATTTTATGGACAAAAAAAATCGTCAACAATTATTAACAGATATTTATCAAAAGATAATGATCAATGAATTTAAATCATAGACAATTGTTTGACAAATTTTTTAATCTATCGATAAAATTTATCATAATATATATAATTTTATTATTTTTGTCAAAACAAATATTAAATTAAATGAATTAGGTACCTGTACTTATTTAAATTTAAATTATTTTTAGTAACTTTCTTCCCTTAATTAATATTTTTTTGTATGAAACGAACAATGACTATAATTAATTATAAATATAAACTAATAAAAAATTAAAATATTTAGACTTTGTACTGTGAGTCATATATTACAGATATGTATAAGGTTAGTAATTGTGAGAGAGGTACAACTTTAAAAGCAACCGTAATAACAGTGCAGTAGTATCAAAATAAAATAATTATAAATTTATACTTTAAGAATAAATGGTGGTGCGAGTTGAAATTATGGAGGTGCAGGAAGAAATGATCTGAAAGAAGCAATTAAGGTTGCTCTTAACCTCCTATTGCAATATGGCCCAAACCCAATAAGGATGGATCTCCTTACTTCAGACAGCATTACTCCCTTCACCACCATAGTGTTTCCAGTACCTCATCATTCCTCTTTTTTGTCCTTCCATATTTAATGTGTTGATTAAAAATTTTAACTTTCTCCAACTTCCAAACCACTTTGTGAATGATTCCCACACATATATGAAAGCACCCCATACTTCACCACTTTCACGAAAATCAAACTCCTCTTCTTTTCCTTTTCCCTGTACTATTCTTCTATAAAAATAAAACAATTCAAAACAAAAACAATTAACTTTAATTAAATTAATAATAATTAGTTATTAAATAAAACAAAATTAATTTAATTATAAATACATAATTTACTTAAAATATAATTACTTAACTTTAACCGTATGTAAAAATTAATTTACAAATCAATAAATTAATAAACTAAAAAGTAAAAAAAATAATAAGAATTTGTTCAGCTTTCCACCTTTCTTTTATTTTTTTTACAAACACTTCATTTACAAAAAAATAATACTACAGAAAATATTAAATTAAAATAAATGTAAAAAAATTAAAACCCTAAATAAAATTAAATTAATAACCTAAAAAAACAAGAAAATAAACCTAAGGCCTAGAGCTGTCAATTTTTTTCAAAGCCCCAAGGCTAACCCTGGCCCAATTTATATTTAGCCCTGTTTTTGTTGACCCACACCTTAGGGGCTTTTTTAAAGCCCCTGGCCCCCAAAGCCCCCATCAGATGGGTTGTAAATGAAGTAGGGCCGGGTTAGCCCCCTAGCCCCAATTTCTTCTCTCCAATTTCTTCTGAACAACCACTTCACTGAACACTTAACGGCCTCTTCGTCACTCTCGCCACCCCTCCCTCCATCTTCTCCCACTGTCTCCCCCCGTCATGCTGGACCCCGGAGGAAACCTCCGCCCTCATCGATGCCTACCGCGACAAGTGGTACTCCCTCGGCCGCACAAACCTCAAAGCCATCCACTGGCAAGAGGTCGCCGATGTCGTCACTGCCCAGTGTCCCAACGCTTCCACCACTGCCAAAACCGCCGTCCAGTGCCGCCACAAAATGGAAAAGCTCCGCAAACGCTACCGCACCGAAATCCAATGCCTCCGCTCCCTCCCTCTCCCTCGCCTCATCAACAACTCCACCACCGCTTCACCCTCCTCCTGGGTTCACTTCAAATCCATGGATTCCATGGAAAAAGGCCCCAACAAACCCCACACCGACACCACCGCTACCACCAACCCCAACACCCCCACCAACAACCCCAATTTCCCCGACGACGACCCTGTTGAGAGGTTCACTGCTGTTGGGACTCGCATGCCTAAAGGAGTTCTTCTTGTTGGTCCTCCAGGAACTGGGAAGACCCCGTTGGCCAAGGCTATTGCTGGTGAAGCTGGTGTTCCATTTTTTTTAATATTTGGTTCTGAGTTTGTTGAGATGTTTGTTGGTGTTGGTGCTTCTCGAGTTCGTGATTTGTTCATGAAGGCCAAAGAGAACGCCCCTTGCATTGTCTTTGTTGATGAAATTGATGCTGTTGGAAGACAAAGAGGAACTGGAATTGGTGGAGGGAATGATGAAAGAGAGCAGACCCTCAACCAACTTTTGACATAAATGGATGGTTTTGAAGGTAATACTGGTATCATTGTCATTGCAGCAACTAACAGGGCAGACATTCTTAACTCTGCCTTATTGAGACCAGGACGGTTTGATAGACAGGTATGATTATATTATGAAATGCCTAATGCTTTTTGTTAATGAGTAAATTACTGAAATAAAAAGTTCTAAAGGTTCATGGTAGCAATAAAAGGTTTGATGATGATGTTTCTCTTGATGTGATTGCCATGAGAACGCCTGGTTTTAGTGGATCTGATCTTGCAAATCTCTTGAATGAGGCTGCCATATTACCTGGTTTGTCAAAACAGGTACTTACCAATCATATGCTCTTGAAATAATGAATGGTGATGTTTCTGAAGGATGAACCTTTTATCTTTCTTCTATAGAAGTCTTCTTATTTTCTTATATTCAGCAAAAATACTCTAGTTTAAAAGGAAGATTAAATAAGCATGTTAAAATAGCATACAGCTTTAGCTTAGTCTTGTATTTCTATTTTTATTCAAAAGCAAGTCATAGTGTTCTGCATTACTTTACAGGCAAATTATTATATATTTTTGTCATATAATTGTTAAATATATAAGTGTTTGGTTATTTGTGTTACATTTGCTACATCTTCTAATATATGTGTAGCTGTTTCTCGAATTGTTCATAATAATAATGTTATCCTGTATTTTGTCTGTTACTGGTGTGAAGTATAATAATGTTGGTTTAGTTTATTTTTGTTTGCAGGTTATTCTTCAAGTATTTATTAGATAATGACATCAGGGTTGTACCGATAAGTCCTGAAGGTCTATATATTTTGTTATTTATTCTTCAAGTATTTATTAGATTGTTTGGATGACAGGTGAAAAGTCCAAAGATGGGGTATTTGTTCCAAAGAAGGGAAGTAGGTAAATAAATGCTTTTGATTGACCAAGTTTCTATGCTCTTTAATTAGGCATCAATAACTAGGGAAAATACATGTTATTAAGGTATAGCTTTATTTAGGTTGTACTTATAGCCATAACGAATTGAATATTGTAATTTTGTTTTTATGATGCATGTTTTTGTGACATTTAATGATTTGATCACATGATTAACATTTGC
>NW_025907209.1:89388-168870 GCF_018835915.1 Vigna umbellata
AGGGGTTGTGGGGGGGTTGTATAATTCTGGTGTATTTCAGGGATGGTACAGTATTATCCAACTCACCTAATTTTGGATTGTTTGTTTGACTAGCAGAGAAACTTGTTCTGAATAAAATAACTCAAAGATCCTTGATTCTTATGCTTTGGAATGTCTATCCATTTTATAAATCTAAACAAAAGCTTACTCTCAATTAATAAATAAAAATAGAAGTTGTGGTGCAAAACTGAGAAGTATATAATATAATTATTATCGTGCTTATATAGAAGAACATTTTAATTGCCCAATTAAATTCTGTTGTAATTTTAGGTGAATGTATTTTAATGTTTAAGGCAACTTGCCTCTAAGATAATCCAGTCCAAGAGTTATAATAAGTCAGAGTATTCTTCATTGCATCCCTTCATGGACATCTGATGAAAATTGGAAATAATTATAGTATTGTTATATGATCAACAGGAGACGTAGAGTGCACATTACTCAAGGACGAAGGCTGTATATGAATGGATGTCTGTTATATCAAGTTTTTGGTGCAGTTTTTAACATAGTCCAGATGCTTTAATTGAACTAATCATACAAAACAAGCAGGAGTATCACTATGGTGACAGCCAATGAATGAATGGCTGGTGTGTTGTCTTAAAGTCTGAAAAAGCTGGGATCAGTGAGCAAAGCATGGCGCGTGGAGTGTGACTGGAGAATGGTGTGGAGTTGTATCTTGGTGTGCAAATGTGCTATCTAGTGAAGAACTAAAGAAACAAAATATGCATGAGGATTATGACTGCAAATGGCCATGCGACAGAAGAGATGAAGCTGATGAACTGGTTGTTCATACATGGAGGAGGAAGTTCACTTAGATTTTCTCTGAAAGTTGAAAGTGGGACAATATGTTTACGTTAATACTGTTATTTTTGGTTTAACATTACAAATTTCTATTTCTCCACTGTAATTTTTGTTTCTACTTTTATTATTATATTTTTCTCATGGTAAAAAGGAAAGCCCATGGACTAGCCCTGACCCATAGGGCTTTAGGGCTATTTGGTCCTATGGGCTTTTTTAATGAGAAATGTTTTTGGCCCTGTGGGCTTTTTTGGCCCCAACCCACATGGGCTAGGGCCAAATCTTATAAAATGGACTGCTTTGACAGCTCTACTAAGGCCTCAACGGATATGAGAGGTCCGTTGAACCTTCAACGAAGGAAAACACCCAAAATGTTGAAAGGCTTCAAAGGATATGAGACATTCGTTGAGCCTTCAATGGATCTCGAGATCCGTCCACAGATATCGAGATCCGTTGAAGGCTCAACGAGTGTCCCATATCCGTTGCAACCTTTGGTGTTTCTCTTCTTCTTCGTTTAATAAAAAACAGAGCCGCATATAAAATCACTAACCTGGATCAAAGACAATAACAAAGAAAGCACCAAACTCCACAACACCATGAATCAAGAAACAACACGAACCTACCACCAACCAAGCACCAACACAAACCAAGCAAAGGAGAAGAGAATCGTAACATAAATAGTCAATTGGGGAAAGAGGAAGATGGAAAATTGAGGAAAGAGAAAGAAGAGAATAAGAGAGGAAGAGAGAAAGTAAGAGTATGGGGTGAAGCAGCTGAGTGAATAAAAGAATAAAAATTAGGATTTTCAGAAAAAGTTAAAAAAATAAAGGGTAAAAGTAAATAATAATATTTTTGGAATAACAAAAAATTAAAAAAGTATAGATAGCCGTGTGTGTGACAGTGGAGGGAGTAACATTTTACTTTAGATTCTATATGTACATACTTGAACCCAAAACAACATGCACAATTACAAACTAGTACACAAAGATAATCACAATAAAGAACGTAATCCCAAGAAGGTTAACACTCCATTCTTTATCAATTATCTACACCATACGACTAAAAGGATGGAACTGAGAAAAAAGATGCACAATGAAATATATATTATAGAATTTCTTCTAGATTTGGTTTGGATATGAGAAGGTTATTGACTTCTTCATCTAAAACTTCCTTAACTTTCTTTGTTATTCACCTTCTCATTAGTTGCTAATAGATAAATCTTTTTTTCTTATTAGAAACGTCTATTTCTAAGTTTAAACAAATTTAGACTCTGATATGCTGGTGGGTAGCTCCGTAAGTAGGCTTTGAAGTTTAGATCTATATCACACCAAACAACCTTAAAATATAATATACTTCTGTTTTTCCGTTTCCCATAGTTGACCATTTCTGCTGTCACTTGTTGCTATAATATAGATACACTTGTTCTCATCATATTTAATGAAATTTGACGTAGCATACATTAATAAAACTGACACTATCAAGTCATCTTTATCTAGATAATAAACATACCTGACGAAAAAGACCATTTTTACATTTTGAACAACAAGAATAACGTGTGTACACACCAATAAACATATATATTATTTAGAGCAGCACCACACAAAGTGAAGATAATAAGTTACAACAGCAACTTTGAGAACAAAAACATTTAGAATGAAAAGGTCGTTGGTTTAACGTGAAGTGGTACTTTCTTTGAGACAACAAGTCCAAATATTTCGGTCATATCTATGTCTTGTGTATCAGTTTCTGGCAACTTCCAATCAAACCAATAAAGAAGATTAGCAAGCATATACTCCATAGAAGCATTGGCAAAGTTAATTCCAGGACATCCTCTTCTCCCAAAACCAAACGGAATAAACTGAAAGTCTTCTTGACCTTTAAAATCAACTTCAATATTTTCAAATCTCTCTGGCATGAACTCTTCAGGACTTTCCCAGAATTTGGGATCCCTTTGCATTGCCCATGAGTTGATATATACCGTTGTTTTTGCCGGAATATCATATCCTTTCAGTTTTACAGCAGACATCGTTACTCGAGGAGCCAAAAGAGGAGTTGGAGGGTGTATTCTTAGAGATTCTTTTATCACGCACTTTAAGTAGTGCATTTTCTTAATGTCACTTTCTTCTACATTTGATTTATCACCTACAACTGCTCTCACTTCTTCTTGTACTTTTTTCATTATCACTGGATTTCTTAAAAGCTCAGACATAGTCCATTCTATCGCCGATGAAGTTGTGTCAGTGCCTCCCACAAACATGTCCTAAAATAATACAATAGTTAAATCTTCTTCAGATCTGTTAAACGGTTCATTCAATTCTCAAGGAAGAATTGTAAATTAAAAGCTTTTAATATTGTAATAAATTCAAAAAGATACTTTACATTCTATTAATATTGTAAATTAAAAGTTTAATTAATAAATATTTTATTACACGATGTTATATGAAAATCACAGACTGTAAAAAAGAAATTTAATATAATAATAATTTAAATTAAATTTTTCAAAAGAATGAATGTCTCAAGATCATATGTCACTCTCCAACACCAAATTAAATATGGAATAAGAGTTTGTTTTCTGTCCTTACCATTTCGTAATTATTGTTAGATTTTGATAATCAAAGTTAACTTTGAGAACTAAAAACAACAATCTCAACAAAACACCAATATAAACAAAAAAAAAAATAAATCTTTTAAAAGGAATCTAAATCTTACGTGTTATATTTTTTTAAAATGAATTGCCCAAAAACGAAGGTATTCATGTTATATTTTAGGGTTATATATATATTCGATAACCAGGAATCATTCGATAATTTTTCAGTAGCAAAAAGTGGATGATGATGGATTTTAAATAAAGAAAAGTTGCCATAATTATTTTCTCAATTGAAAAATTATAGTTATAGAAAATGAATTTTGAGCGTGAAATATCATCACTAAACGTTACCGTTAAAATTGCTTTGATGTCATTTTTGGCGAGGTCGACGCTGAGCGTGTTATCCTTATGAAGTTGGAGGAGGACGTCCAAGAAGACTTTGTTTTTGGAGTGTTGACCTTCCCTTTTGACGCTCATCTCTTCTGCAATTACCTCATCAAATAAACTATCCAGTGCTTGAGCAGTGGCTTTGTATTTCTGAATTTTTCCAGTAACAACATCAACCCAACCCAACCAAGGAAAGTAATCTCTCACTGTGAAAGCTGTGAGATGAATCATCACTTCCCTTGCTAACTCTTTCACTCTCGTGTAACCATCTCCTGCAAACTTCCTCCCAAGAGCACATTTGCACGCAATATTATTTGATGTTGACACAATCATCTCACTTAGATTCACAACGTTTTCATCACTCTTGCTAGCTTCACGTAGCTTCTTCACCAACTGCGCAACTTCTTCTTCCCTGATTGCTCCAAATGATTGCACCTTTTTCGTGCTCAGAAGTTCAAGCACACATATTTTTTTTTCTGTCTCCAGTTTTCTCCATAGAGTGCAAAAGCAAAGTCTGTGCATCCATAGAGTAAGATATTTGCAGCAGTGTTTTGGGGTCGGTCCGAAAAGGCTAGGTCATGTGTTTTGATTATTTCGGCGAACAAATCTACAGATGAAACGACGAGGGTTGGAGTTTGCATCTGTCCCAACTGCAACATCATTATGTCTCCAATATTTTAGAGAGAGATCTCGAAGAGCTCGATGTGGCAGTGTCCCAAACTGATGCAGATTGCCTATGAATGGGAGCTTTGGTGGAGATGGTGGCAGATTCAGATTGGTTTTGGTTTGGATCTTCTTGCGAGCTTAAAGAATAACAGAACACTGATGAAGAAGGAAAGAGAAAGATAGAAGGTAGAAGAGAATACTCTTTCCATTTGCTCATGAGGCCATTGTTTAAGAGCCATTCTTTTTTCTCACATCTGGTAGTGTTAGTCCATCAAAGATTTATAAGCAAACATACGTAGCTGCTTGGTCGTTGTTTTACTTGTTCTTCGTTAACTAATTTTATTCAATTGTTGCTGTTTTACTCTTCCTTATTAAATTCCCTTCTTATGCATTCTTGGAATCCTTGACTTAAAAATATACTCTTATATATTATCAAATTTTATATTTTAAGATTAAAAGTATTTGAATAATTTTTTTAATTCTAAATTAAAAATAAAAATTATTAAATACTCTATATTCAAAGTATATATTTTTTATGAATAAAGAATTTTTTTGTCGATTAAAATTTGGTATACTTCGAGACTCAAGGTTACTATAAGTTAACAAAAGTCACACACACACACATATATATATATATATATATATATATATATATATATATATATATATTAAGTCACAAACTTGACATTGTGTCTTCCTTTCTTATATGTTAGAAAGATGTTTTTAAAATTCTCTCTAATATTGATATATTAAGGATATCAGTATTACAACTTTGGTGGTTGTAAGTAAACTTTTACTTTTATCAGGTTTGAATATATTCAATATGTTATTATAACATTATTCATTTTCAATGTTTAATGTTTTAACATCGTATATGTATGACAGGATCATTTCAAAAGACCACACGATTTAGCAACTCATTTTTTGAAGTTTAACATACAACACTTAACGAAATATTGCTTAGTAAGTGAAGCGTCTAAAATAAATGCTTACTAAAACACTGATAAGCGCAAGCAAATTAAAAATGACATGTCAAAATTTATAAAAGTCAAAATTATGTTTGATAAAAAAGCATGTCTAATAAGACAAGTAGTGTTAAAAGTTGAATATATTATACTGAAAAGCACATACTTATGCCAAACTTTAAGTTCTACATAACATGCCTAACTTTTCTCTTAAAGTAAGAACATTAAGTGCATGAACGTATTGCACCTCTACTTTCTTTCTGTTTATATGTGGATAATGACAATACCAAACTTTATTTAAAAGCTTTACACAAGGATCAGAAAGACGTTAAGAGATTGGAAAACATTCTGAGAATGCTTCCTTAAAGCCTTATGCTTTGCCCAAAGTCATATACATTATCACTGCTAAAACAATGTTGCTCTTCCCAAGACGTAAAACAATAGATATCTTCGTACTTAAGGACACTTACTCTCAAGGAGATCAACTCTTAAGTAACATATCTTTTTCGAAGGTGACTATATAAAAAGAAGTTGTTGAAGAGAAAAAAACAACAACAATTATTTGAATCTTTTAGTTGTTACTTTTCTTCTAAGTTCACATCGCCTAAGTCTTTCTTTGAAAGAGAAAAGTTTTTTCAAGTTTTTAGATTTAATTGTATTTGAATCTATCATCTTATTTAAAGTAAGACTTTTTGAACCGGTTAATCCTCCAAACGGTATAGAATATGAAACTTTTTATATTCAAAATGGATATAAAAAGTCTAGATCATATATTATACATTCCTTACCTAGCGAATTTTTAGTACTGACGTCAGAATCGGTATTAAAATTGAATACTTTTATACTCATTACACATATCTGTTTGAAAATACGATATAAAAAGTTTATTTTTTTTAAAACTAAAACATCTATTTAATTAGTGGGTGAATGAATTATATATATATTTATATATATTATATAGTATATATTATAAGATATATATATATATTATAGTTATTATTTTTATCTTTAATATTATTTCTTATATTATTATTTTATTATTAATATTATCAATAATTTTATTATTAAAATATAAAATTATTTATATTATTATTATTAATTTTATTGCTTAATATTAAAATTATTATTATTTAATATATAAAAAATTTACACTATAAAAATCCATTGTCGAATTATGTTAATAATTAAATTTAATTAAATAATTATATATAGAGTAGAATTTTTCATATTCCACAAGATTATTTTCTTTTAGATTTATATAAAATTCATTTTTTTTTTTCTATTTTTAAAGTTTCATAAAATTATTTATAAATCCTTTTATGAAATATAAAAAAATTGTTAGAAATAAAAAAAATTAGGTGACATTAAAAGAAAACAAGCATAGAAAATAAGCATTTAGTTTCTATATTATAAGTCATAAGTACCTTATTATACTTCGTAGGTGGTTAATCACTTCACTCGTTTCTAATAAAAAAAGTTAACATTAATTTCAGACTCAATTATTTATCTTTGTGTCCAACTTAAACGAAAATAAAGTATGTCAAGACTCAATAACAATTGAGTTAATAAAAGTGTGTTAAGATAAATAAATGAGACAAATATATCATATTGTAATAGAAACAAAATTAACGGTTAGAAATTCAAATACAAATTAAAAATTCTCACAAAAATGAAAAAGTTAAGTAAAACAAACAAAGACGTATTGACGTTAAAATTTTATATTGGGAATGATGTTATGTCACTCTTATATGAATAACTCTAAATTAGAGATAGTTAATCTCTTCCGTTTATACCAACAAAAGATTTTCAAAAAAAGTAACGTGTGATGTAATATGATATTAAATAATTAAGTTTATTGAATATGGGTATAAAAATATTTATATTAGCTTTACAAAAAAATTAAGTTCTTTATTCTTGAAGATTTAGTTTTATATGCTTAAAATTGACTGGATCTAATAATAACATAATCAAATGAAAAGAGTAATACAACCACTGCGACAGCTATCTTTTGTATGTCGTGTTAGAAAAATGATTCTGAATCACGTGAATTTGTAGAACTGCGTAGCTTTCATTTCATTATTTTATTATATATCATCGTCATTAATATTTCTTTCTGCACCCCTAATTGTACTCTCCACACTATCTCTCGTTAAAAATATATAAAAATCACTACACCTCTTTATTTTTGATATTTTTCGAATTAGGTGTTCGACAGGATATTTTCGGATTCAAAAAATGCTTTCTAAAACACCCATTCGAAATATTAAAAAAATTGGAAAGAGTATTCCAGATATTTACAGATCCAAAAACATTTTCCGTAGTACTTGTTCCAGAAGATATTTGGATCTGTAACACTTGTTTCGAATATTTTTTTTCTTATCTTGAAATGTATTTTCGAGGCAAAAATTTATTTTCTAGAAATATCGTTTGAAACGGTCATTTTATAATATAAAGAAAGAATTCCAAAACTTGTTTCGGAAATTTTTTTTCTTATTTGGAATGTATTTTCGAGACCGAAATGTATGTTCGAACGTAGAAATATCTTTTTTGAAACAGTCATTTTAAAATACAAAGAAGGAATTCCAAAACAGGATGTTTGGTTATTTTCAGATCTGAAATATTCATTCCGAAATGTACCGTGAATTTTAATAAAATATTTTAATTAATTGTTTTTTTTTTTTTTTTGAGACGACTATAGCATCAGTTCTTAGCACGTGTATTATTTTAGAAGAATTCATTGGCGACTGTTGTAAGTCGTTCCACTTTTATAGGCTTTGTATATTGGTTAAGCGTATTTGCAAATCAATTATGAATAAAATGCATTACTAATATTGCAAATGGTTGCACCTGGCTTAAGTAATCAACAAACCACAACATTCAGATAACTGTTTGTGTAATTTAACATGTGAACGAAGACCTTTGTCCAACTTTGTTTTTAACTTTTTGGCGAAGGATATGGGCCGGTTTGGGCAGGGTCCGTGTAGTTAGATGCCTAGCGTGGAGCTGGACACAAATTCCAAAGTAAGACGGGATGACGCCGTTGCAAGGCACACTTCTTACCAGAAAACAGGTCTGATGGTTGTTAGGGTGAAACTAGAGCAGCAAAAGAGCGGGGTGGATTATAGGGTAACGAGGGTTATCTAAATTTTACTAATTTTTTTATTTTAAATTTTGTAGATTTTTAAAACGATAGTCAATGGATAAGTATGAAACATACTATTACATTTTAAAACTATTACTATTTTTGTTATGGTTGAACATATTATCATCAAAATATGTTTTAATGGTCTTAAATATGTTTATTTCTAAATTTTACTAATTTTTATTTAAATTTTTGAGATATTTTAAAATGACTATGTATCTAATGAAGTATCAACAACCTACCTAAAACATGACTTATTTTTTTATTTTAAAGATTATCATCAAAATTTGTTTTAATGGTTTTTTTATAATATGTTTATTCTAAATTTATACTAAAAATATAAAATTTTTTTTATTTTAAATTTTTATAGATTTTTAAAATTAGTATCTAATTTGAATTAGTATTGAGGATCCTTTCGTAAACTTTCAAACCATTTCTAAACAATAAAATTTTGATTTCACAAGTCTGATAAGTTGGCTTGTAAATATTTGTAATGTTGAGCAAAAAATCATTACTCTATTTCTTTTTAACAAAAAGCATTTAATTTTATTTTTGATTAACTTCTTCAACTTTTGAAACCTATAAAAGAAACACTCAACAAAGTTAAAAACATAGAACATTCTTATAATAGAATTCAACTTCACTTACTATAATAATTTTTAAAACACTCTTAACAAGATGAGTTCGCTTGATTTTTTTCCTAAAACATAATAAGTGTCTAAGCAATATGCACCAATGTTTCTAAATTAAAATAATTAACTAATGAAGAAATAAGTTAAACTCAAATGTATGAATATCTCTTTTTTTCCACGTTTCTCCTTTCCTTTTTTTTTTTTCTTCTCCCTTTCTTTTTTTTTTTCTCTCTTCCCCCCCCCTTCTTTCTCACCTTTTTTTCCTCTTTTTCTTTTTTCCTTTCTGGATTTATCATCTTTTTATATTCAAACCACGAATGACATTTTTTAGACTGCATTGATATAAACACTTATTTTTACTTTAATGCTTTCGTAACCTAATAAATGGAATTTGGTGCGGTATTATTTCAATGTGATGACGCTTTCAAAATCACGTTCTAAAGAATTTTCAATTCAAACTCATATAACTCTCCTTCTTCACAAACTCGTAAGACTTTGAAAGAGTTGTTATTCATTTTCTTCCTAGTTCTTGGTATTCTCATTTTAAAGTTATCAATGTTAGCTGACTACAGATGCATTTTTTTCATGTTCATCACAATTGTCTTTCTCCTAAAAAAATTATTTTGTTACTCGTTCAATCATAATGTTGATGGTATTTTGAAATTCATTTACTTTCATTTTTTATATTGTTGTTGTACCGATAAGTCCTGAAGGTCTATATATTTTGTTATTTATTCTTCAAGTATTTATTAGATTGTTTGGATGACAGGTGAAAAGTCCAAAGATGGGGTATTTGTTCCAAAGAAGGGAAGTAGGTAAATAAATGCTTTTGATTGACCAAGTTTCTATGCTCTTTAATTAGGCATCAATAACTAGGGAAAATACATGTTATTAAGGTATAGCTTTATTTAGGTTGTACTTATAGCCATAACGAATTGAATATTGTAATTTTGTTTTTATGATGCATGTTTTTGTGACATTTAATGATTTGATCACATGATTAACATTTGCGGGTGTTCTGGGGGGTTGTATAATTCTGGTATTTCAGGATGAGTTACAGTATTTCCAACTCACCTAATTTTGGCTTGTTTTGTTTCCAACTCACCTAATTTTGGCTTGTTCTGTTTGCATAGCAGAAGAACTTGGCTGGATAAATAACTCACCTAATTAAATTCTGTGTAATTTTGGTGAATGTATTTTTAATTGTTTAAGGCAACTTGCCTAAGAATATCCCAGTCAAGTTATAATAAGTCAGTATTCTTTCATTGCATCCCTTCATGGACATCTGATGAAAATTGGAAATAATATTATAGTATTGTTATATGATCAACAAGGACGTAGAGTGCACATTACTCAAGAGACGAAGGCTGATATAATTGAAATGTCTTGTTATATCAGTTTTTGGTGCAGTTTTTATCTAGTCCAGATTGCTTTAATTGAACTAATCATAAAAACAAGCAGGAGTATCACTTGGTGCAGCCAATGAATGAATGTGCTGGTTGTTGTCTTAAAGTCTGAAAAAGCTGGATCAGTGAGCAAAGCATGGCTCGTGAGTGTGACTGGAGAATGGCTGGAGTTGTATTGGTGAACTGTGCTATCTAGTGAAGAACTTAAAGAAACAAAATATGCATGAGGATATGACTTGCAATGGCCTGGACAGAAGATTGAAGCTGAACTGTTGTTCATACATGAGGGAGGAGAGTTCACTTTAGATTTTCTCTGAAGTTGGAAGTGGGACAATATGTTTTTACGTTAATACTGTTATTTTTGGTTTAACATTACAAATTTCTATTTCTCCACTGTAATTTTTGTTTCTACTTTTATTATTATATTTTTCTCATGGTAAAAAGGAAAGCCCATGGACTAGCCCTGACCCATAGGGCTTTAGGGCTATTTGGTCCTATGGGCTTTTTTAATGAGAAATGTTTTTGGCCCTGTGGGCTTTTTTGGCCCCAACCCACATGGGCTAGGGCCAAATCTTATAAAATGGACTGCTTTGACAGCTCTACTAAGGCCTCAACGGATATGAGAGGTCCGTTGAACCTTCAACGAAGGAAAACACCCAAAATGTTGAAAGGCTTCAAAGGATATGAGACATTCGTTGAGCCTTCAATGGATCTCGAGATCCGTCCACAGATATCGAGATCCGTTGAAGGCTCAACGAGTGTCCCATATCCGTTGCAACCTTTGGTGTTTCTCTTCTTCTTCGTTTAATAAAAAACAGAGCCGCATATAAAATCACTAACCTGGATCAAAGACAATAACAAAGAAAGCACCAAACTCCACAACACCATGAATCAAGAAACAACACGAACCTACCACCAACCAAGCACCAACACAAACCAAGCAAAGGAGAAGAGAATCGTAACATAAATAGTCAATTGGGGAAAGAGGAAGATGGAAAATTGAGGAAAGAGAAAGAAGAGAATAAGAGAGGAAGAGAGAAAGTAAGAGTATGGGGTGAAGCAGCTGAGTGAATAAAAGAATAAAAATTAGGATTTTCAGAAAAAGTTAAAAAAATAAAGGGTAAAAGTAAATAATAATATTTTTGGAATTAAAAAAAATTAAAAAAGTATAGATAGCCGTGTGTGTGACAGTGGAGGGAGTAACATTTTACTTTAGATTCTATATGTACATACTTGAACCCAAAACAACATGCACAATTACAAACTAGTACACAAAGATAATCACAATAAAGAACGTAATCCCAAGAAGGTTAACACTCCATTCTTTATCAATTATCTACACCATACGACTAAAAGGATGGAACTGAGAAAAAAGATGCACAATGAAATATATATTATAGAATTTCTTCTAGATTTGGTTTGGATATGAGAAGGTTATTGACTTCTTCATCTAAAACTTCCTTAACTTTCTTTGTTATTCACCTTCTCATTAGTTGCTAATAGATAAATCTTTTTTTCTTATTAGAAACGTCTATTTCTAAGTTTAAACAAATTTAGACTCTGATATGCTGGTGGGTAGCTCCGTAAGTAGGCTTTGAAGTTTAGATCTATATCACACCAAACAACCTTAAAATATAATATACTTCTGTTTTTCCGTTTCCCATAGTTGACCATTTCTGCTGTCACTTGTTGCTATAATATAGATACACTTGTTCTCATCATATTTAATGAAATTTGACGTAGCATACATTAATAAAACTGACACTATCAAGTCATCTTTATCTAGATAATAAACATACCTGACGAAAAAGACCATTTTTACATTTTGAACAACAAGAATAACGTGTGTACACACCAATAAACATATATATTATTTAGAGCAGCACCACACAAAGTGAAGATAATAAGTTACAACAGCAACTTTGAGAACAAAAACATTTAGAATGAAAAGGTCGTTGGTTTAACGTGAAGTGGTACTTTCTTTGAGACAACAAGTCCAAATATTTCGGTCATATCTATGTCTTGTGTATCAGTTTCTGGCAACTTCCAATCAAACCAATAAAGAAGATTAGCAAGCATATACTCCATAGAAGCATTGGCAAAGTTAATTCCAGGACATCCTCTTCTCCCAAAACCAAACGGAATAAACTGAAAGTCTTCTTGACCTTTAAAATCAACTTCAATATTTTCAAATCTCTCTGGCATGAACTCTTCAGGACTTTCCCAGAATTTGGGATCCCTTTGCATTGCCCATGAGTTGATATATACCGTTGTTTTTGCCGGAATATCATATCCTTTCAGTTTTACAGCAGACATCGTTACTCGAGGAGCCAAAAGAGGAGTTGGAGGGTGTATTCTTAGAGATTCTTTTATCACGCACTTTAAGTAGTGCATTTTCTTAATGTCACTTTCTTCTACATTTGATTTATCACCTACAACTGCTCTCACTTCTTCTTGTACTTTTTTCATTATCACTGGATTTCTTAAAAGCTCAGACATAGTCCATTCTATCGCCGATGAAGTTGTGTCAGTGCCTCCCACAAACATGTCCTAAAATAATACAATAGTTAAATCTTCTTCAGATCTGTTAAACGGTTCATTCAATTCTCAAGGAAGAATTGTAAATTAAAAGCTTTTAATATTGTAATAAATTCAAAAAGATACTTTACATTCTATTAATATTGTAAATTAAAAGTTTAATTAATAAATATTTTATTACACGATGTTATATGAAAATCACAGACTGTAAAAAAGAAATTTAATATAATAATAATTTAAATTAAATTTTTCAAAAGAATGAATGTCTCAAGATCATATGTCACTCTCCAACACCAAATTAAATATGGAATAAGAGTTTGTTTTCTGTCCTTACCATTTCGTAATTTATTGTTAGATTTTGATAATCAAAGTTAACTTTGAGAACTAAAAACAACAATCTCAACAAAACACCAATAAAACAAAAAAAAAAATCTTTTAAAAGGAATCTAAATCTTACGTGTTATATTTTTAAAATGAATTGCCAAAACGAAGGTATTCATTTATATTTTAGGGTTATATATATATTCGATAACCAGGAATCATTCGATAATTTTTCAGTAGCAAAAAGTGGATGATGATGGATTTTAAATAAAGAAAAGTTGCCATAATTATTTTCTCAATTGAAAAATTATAGTTATAGAAAATGAATTTTGAGCGTGAAATATCATCACTAAACGTTACCGTTAAAATTGCTTTGATGTCATTTTTGGCGAGGTCGACGCTGAGCGTGTTATCCTTATGAAGTTGGAGGAGGACGTCCAAGAAGACTTTGTTTTTGGAGTGTTGACCTTCCCTTTTGACGCTCATCTCTTCTGCAATTACCTCATCAAATAAACTATCCAGTGCTTGAGCAGTGGCTTTGTATTTCTGAATTTTTCCAGTAACAACATCAACCCAACCCAACCAAGGAAAGTAATCTCTCACTGTGAAAGCTGTGAGATGAATCATCACTTCCCTTGCTAACTCTTTCACTCTCGTGTAACCATCTCCTGCAAACTTCCTCCCAAGAGCACATTTGCACGCAATATTATTTGATGTTGACACAATCATCTCACTTAGATTCACAACGTTTTCATCACTCTTGCTAGCTTCACGTAGCTTCTTCACCAACTGCGCAACTTCTTCTTCCCTGATTGCTCCAAATGATTGCACCTTTTTCGTGCTCAGAAGTTCAAGCACACATATTTTTCTTTTCTGTCTCCAGTTTTCTCCATAGAGTGCAAAAGCAAAGTCTGTGCATCCATAGAGTAAGATATTTGCAGCAGTGTTTTGGGGTCGGTCCGAAAAGGCTAGGTCATGTGTTTTGATTATTTCGGCGAACAAATCTACAGATGAAACGACGAGGGTTGGAGTTTGCATCTGTCCCAACTGCAACATCATTATGTCTCCATATTTTAGAGAGAGATCTCGAAGAGCTCGATGTGGCAGTGTCCCAAACTGATGCAGATTGCCTATGAATGGGAGCTTTGGGGGAGATGGTGGCAGATTCAGATTGGTTTTGGGTTTGGATCTTCTTGCGAGCTTAAAGAATAACAGAACACTGATGAAGAAGGAAAGAGAAAGATAGAAGGTAGAAGAGAATACTCTTTCCATTTGCTCATGAGGCCATTGTTTAAGAGCCATTCTTTTTTCTCACATCTGGTAGTGTTAGTCCATCAAAGATTTATAAGCAAACATACGTAGCTGCTTGGTCGTTGTTTTACTTGTTCTTCGTTAACTAATTTTATTCAATTGTTGCTGTTTTACTCTTCCTTATTAAATTCCCTTCTTATGCATTCTTGGAATCCTTGACTTAAAAATATACTCTTATATATTATCAAATTTTATATTTTAAGATTAAAAGTATTTGAATAATTTTTTTAATTCTAAATTAAAAATAAAAATTATTAAATACTCTATATTCAAAGTATATATTTTTTATGAATAAAGAATTTTTTTGTCGATTAAAATTTGGTATACTTCGAGACTTCAAGGTTACTATAAGTTAACAAACGTCACACACACACACACATATATATATATATATATATATATATATATATATATATATATATATATATTAAGTCACAAACTTGACATTGTGTCTCCTTTCTTATATGTTAGAAAGATGTTTTTAAAATTCTCTCTAATATTGATATATTAAGGATATCAGTATTACAACTTTGGTGGTTGTAAGTAAACTTTTACTTTTATCAGGTTTGAATATATTCAATATGTTATTATAACATTATTCATTTTCAATGTTTAATGTTTTACATCTTATATGTATTGACAGGATCATTTCAAAAGACCACACGATTTAGCAACTCATTTTTTGAAGTTTAACATACAACACTTAACGAAATATTGCTTAGTAAGTGAAGCGTCTAAAATAAATGCTTACTAAAACACTGATAAGCGCAAGCAAATTAAAAATGACATGTCAAAATTTATAAAAGTCAAAATTATGTTTGATAAAAAAGCATGTCTAATAAGACAAGTAGTGTTAAAAGTTGAATATATTATACTGAAAAGCACATACTTATGCCAAACTTTAAGTTCTACATAACATGCCTAACTTTTCTCTTAAAGTAAGAACATTAAGTGCATGAACGTATTGCACCTCTACTTTCTTTCTGTTTATATGTGGATAATGACAATACCAAACTTTATTTAAAAGCTTTACACAAGGATCAGAAAGACGTTAAGAGATTGGAAAACATTCTGAGAATGCTTCCTTAAAGCCTTATGCTTTGCCCAAAGTCATATACATTATCACTGCTAAAACAATGTTGCTCTTCCCAAGACGTAAAACAATAGATATCTTCGTACTTAAGGACACTTACTCTCAAGGAGATCAACTCTTAAGTAACATATCTTTTTCGAAGGTGACTATATAAAAAGAAGTTGTTGAAGAGAAAAAAACAACAACAATTATTTGAATCTTTTAGTTGTTACTTTTCTTCTAAGTTCACATCGCCTAAGTCTTTCTTTGAAAGAGAAAAGTTTTTTCAAGTTTTTAGATTTAATTGTATTTGAATCTATCATCTTATTTAAAGTAAGACTTTTTGAACCGGTTAATCCTCCAAACGGTATAGAATATGAAACTTTTTATATTCAAAATGGATATAAAAAGTCTAGATCATATATTATACATTCCTTACCTAGCGAATTTTTTATACTGACTTTAGAATCGGTATAAAAATTGAATACTTTTTATACTCATTACATCTATATCTGTTTGAAAATCGATATAAAAAGTATTTTTTTTAACTAAACAGCTATTTTAATTAGTGGTGAATGAATTTATATATATATATATATATATATTATAGTTATTATTTTTATCTTTAATATTATTTCTTATATTATTATTTTATTATTAATATTATCAATAATTTTATTATTAAAATATAAAATTATTTATATTATTATTATTAATTTTATTGCTTAATATTAAAATTATTATTATTTAATATATAAAAAATTTACACTATAAAAATCCATTGTCGAATTATGTTAATAATTAAATTTAATTAAATAATTATATATAGAGTAGAATTTTTCATATTCCACAAGATTATTTTCTTTTAGATTTATATAAAATTCATTTTTTTTTATTTTCTATTTTTAAAGTTTCATAAAATTATTTATAAATCCTTTTATGAAATATAAAAAAATTGTTAGAAATAAAAAAAATTAGGTGACATTAAAAGAAAACAAGCATAGAAAATAAGCATTTAGTTTCTATATTATAAGTCATAAGTACCTTATTATACTTCGTAGGTGGTTAATCACTTCACTCGTTTCTAATAAAAAAAGTTAACATTAATTTCAGACTCAATTATTTATCTTTGTGTCCAACTTAAACGAAAATAAAGTATGTCAAGACTCAATAACAATTGAGTTAATAAAAGTGTGTTAAGATAAATAAATGAGACAAATATATCATATTGTAATAGAAACAAAATTAACGGTTAGAAATTCAAATACAAATTAAAAATTCTCACAAAAATGAAAAAGTTAAGTAAAACAAACAAAGACGTATTGACGTTAAAATTTTATATTGGGAATGATGTTATGTCACTCTTATATGAATAACTCTAAATTAGAGATAGTTAATCTCTTCCGTTTATACCAACAAAAGATTTTCAAAAAAAGTAACGTGTGATGTAATATGATATTAAATAATTAAGTTTATTGAATATGGGTATAAAAATATTTATATTAGCTTTACAAAAAAATTAAGTTCTTTATTCTTGAAGATTTAGTTTTATATGCTTAAAATTGACTGGATCTAATAATAACATAATCAAATGAAAAGAGTAATACAACCACTGCGACAGCTATCTTTTGTATGTCGTGTTAGAAAAATGATTCTGAATCACGTGAATTTGTAGAACTGCGTAGCTTTCATTTCATTATTTTATTATATATCATCGTCATTAATATTTCTTTCTGCACCCCTAATTGTACTCTCCACACTATCTCTCGTTAAAAATATATAAAAATCACTACACCTCTTTATTTTTGATATTTTTCGAATTAGGTGTTCGACAGGATATTTTCGGATTCAAAAAATGCTTTCTAAAACACCCATTCGAAATATTAAAAAAATTGGAAAGAGTATTCCAGATATTTACAGATCCAAAAACATTTTCCGTAGTACTTGTTCCAGAAGATATTTGGATCTGTAACACTTGTTTCGAATATTTTTTTTCTTATCTTGAAATGTATTTTCGAGGCAAAAATTTATTTTCTAGAAATATCGTTTGAAACGGTCATTTTATAATATAAAGAAAGAATTCCAAAACTTGTTTCGGAAATTTTTTTTCTTATTTGGAATGTATTTTCGAGACCGAAATGTATGTTCGAACGTAGAAATATCTTTTTTGAAACAGTCATTTTAAAATACAAAGAAGGAATTCCAAAACAGGATGTTTGGTTATTTTCAGATCTGAAATATTCATTCCGAAATGTACCGTGAATTTTAATAAAATATTTTAATTAATTGTTTTTTTTTTTTTTTTGGAATCCTCTAGATAAGTTCTTCGAGTTTTAACTTTTAGAATGAATTCATGGGACTTTAAGCGTTCCACTTTTATAGGCTTTGAATTTGAGATCTATTTCACATCAAATGAATAACATATTACTAATCTTCCAATGTTTGCCCTTTGCTTAAGTAATCAACAAACCACAACATCATATCAATGTTTTGTGTAATTAACATTTGAACGAAGACTTTTTTTCGATAGAGACTATGGGCGGTGGCAGTGTCCGTTTAGTAGCTTCCTAGCGCTGGATTGGACAAAATTCCAAAGTAAGGATGCGCCGTTGCAAGTCAACAACTCTTACCTAAAACATTACTATTTTTTTTATTTTTAAATATTATCATCAAAATATTGTTTTAATTGTTAAATATGTTTTATTCTAAATTTTACTAATTTTTTTATTTTAAATTTTTATATATTTTTAAAATTATATGTATCAATGGAAGTATCAACAACTCTTACCTAAAACATTACTATTTTTTTTATTTTTAAATATTATCATCAAAATATTGTTTTAATGGTTAAATATGTTTTATTCTAAATTTTACTAATTTTTTTATTTTAAATTTTTATATATTTTTAAAATTATATGTATCAATGGAAGTATTGAGACGTAAACTTTCAAAACATTCTAAACATAAAAATTTTGATTTCACAAGTCTTGATAAGTTGTCATTGTAATATTGTACTGTGAGCAAAAATCCTTCTCTATTTCTTTTTAAAAAAGCATAATTTTATTTTTATTAACTTTCTTTCAACTTTTGAAACCTATACAAGAAAACACTCAACAAAGTTAAAACATATAACATTCTCAATTAGAATTCAAATTCAATTACCTATAATAATTAAAACATCTTAACAAGAGAGTTCGCTTGATTTTTTTCCTAAAACATAATAAGTTAAGCAATATGCAACATTTTCTAAATAAAATAATTTAACCATGAAGCAAATAAGTTAAACTAAATGTATTGAAATATTCTTGGATTATCATCTTTATCAAACCACGAATGATTTTTTAGATGCATTTGATATAAACACATTTTACTTAATCTTTCGTACCTAATCAATTTAATTTGGTGGGTATTATCAAATTTGATGACGCTTTTCCAAATCACGTTCTAAAGAATTTTCAAATTCATTACATATAACTAACTGTAAGACTTTTAAAGAGTTGTTCTTCATTTTCTTCAATTTTTGGATTCTCATTAAATTTCTCAAGTTTAGCTGACACAGATGCATTTTTTTCATCTTCATCACAAGTCTTTCTCTTAAAAAAATTATTTTTTTTACTCTTCATCATAATTTTTAATGGTATGCACTTCATTTATTTCACTATATTGTTGATTTATGACTACATATATCTGGATTCTATGATTGGGATTGTCTTTGATTGCTTTTTGATTATGTCCAAGTTGAATGTGGTGGGGAACAAATGTTATCCATTACACTTTAACTTGTTTCGCATATTAATGACGGACCACAGATGGATTTATCCATCGATAATTATCGACGAACACAATTTGTTAATAAATGTTTTCGATAAAAGCATTACCAATAGATCATTGCTTGTCAGTAATCTGTCAAAAAAAGTTAAATACTAACGGATTTTTGACATTACTAGCCACATTTATTTGCTGGTAATATAAGTTTTTTTTTAAGTTTTTTTTTGTAGTGAAGTAATTTTTTAATATTATTATTCTCTTACATAGTTTCAAAACCTAACATAGACTTATTTATACAAGGAAGAGTTTAATCAACTATTAAAACATGATTTTATGATATTTGACTAAGAGATATGCTAGAAAAATCATACAGGAGGAAATCAAATTATTTAAAAAAGAGATAAAAAATAAACTTACTCAAATATTTTTTAACTTCTCAATTTCATCGTGGTAATTTGATTTTAAAAAGATCAAAAATTGAGAGTGAAAATTAAAATAAAAAAAGAAGGTGAAAAAGAAAAACGAAAGAAATGAAAGAAAACATAATGCATAAGGGGAGAAGGGGTTATTGCGCATGGTTTTACAAGTTTAAAATAAAAACTTTTTAAAACTTACTATAAATAATATAATAATATGAAATATAATTTTAAAAAATATATATAAAAAAGAAAATGAGAAAAGTTTGGGATAGTTGTGACTCTCTTGTCATAACCAACATTCCTCATTGTTTAGATTGACACATAAGTTGATACCAATTTATAAGAAAAAACACATTTAGTTATTTTTAAACGAAATAAAAACTAAATTAAGAAAAAATAAATAAACATATTAAATCAATTCTACAAATAATGAGATGAAAATAATAATTAAGTCTAATATTTATATAACAACATATACTTATCCAACTAGAAAAACAAGTACAGATAGGGTGTCACAATATAACAAAAAGAGAACATATATAGAAATTTACTCAAGATGAAAAGGTTTTGGTTTAAGGAGAAGTGGTAGTTTCTTTGAGACAACAAGTCCAAATATCTCGGTCATGTCTAGTGTAGCAGTACCAGTTTCAGGCAACTTCCAGTCGAACCAACAAAGAAGATTAGCAAGCACATACTCAATTGAACTGATTCCAAAACTCATTCCAGGACATCCTCTTCTTCCAAAACCAAATGGAATAAAGTGAAAGTTTTCTTGGTTTTTGAAATCAAAATCACTGTTTTCAAATCTCTCTGGCAGAAACTCTTCAGGACGATCCCAAAGTTTAGGATCCATTTGCATTGCCCATGCATTGATATATACCGTTGTTTTTGCAGGAATATCGTATCCATTTAGTTTTACATCAGACATTGTTACTCGAGGAGCCAAAAGAGGAGTTGCAGGGTGCAACCTTATAGTTTCTTTGACTACACAGTTTAGAAATCGCATTTCATTGACATCATTCTCTTCCACCTTTGATTTATGACCTACTACTCTCCTCACTTCTTCTTGCACTTTTTTCATTGTGGTTGGGTTCCTCATAAGTTCTGACATGGCCCATTCTAATGTGGCTGCAGTTGTGTCGGTACCTCCCAGAAACATGTCCTAAAAAATTAACAATTGAAATTTTCATTAAACTTGTAACAATGACAACAATATACAATTTTCAATTGTAAACCAAGCCTACCATATTTATCAACTTGAAAATTACTATAAGTTTTATCTTCCAACAATCGAAAGATTAAACTTAAAATAACGCTTAACCGTTTCTAATCCTTTAATTTAACGTTTAAAAATATAAATCTTATTTTCTTAAAATTTAAAGAACTAAAATAATTTTTAGATTTGAAAACCAAATTGAATTAACTTTAAATTTTAAAGACTAAAACTATAACTAACTTTTTATTGAAAGAAAAATGAAAGTATATATATATGTGACAGTAAAAGTTGAATAATCAATAAAAATTGAATGCTATTATATGACCAAGACATTAGAAGTTGACAAAGACAATATAAGTGACAGAAAATGGACTGATCAACTGCATATCAACTGCTACAAGCGATGCAGTCCACGAAAAATAAACATGGTGGTGACCATATTTATTACATGAACATAAAACTATCTAATCTATATAGACATTTTAAAACATTATTTTATATATATTATGTGCCATATATATACGTGTAACTGTGAGCTACAGCTACGGAAATAAATTACAAGTGAATATAAGATGGGAAAAAAAAGATACCGTTATCAGTGATTTGATGTCATTTTTGGTGAACTCGTATCCTAGCGTGTTGTCCTCGTGATGGTTGAGGAGAATATCCAAGAAATCTTTCATTTTGGAGTGTTCACCTTCTCTTCTAAGCCTCATACGTTCTGCAATCACCTCTTCAAATAAAGCATCCATTGCTGCAGCTGTGGCCTTGTATTTCTGAATTTTTCCAGTAACAACATCAACCCAACCCAACCAAGGGAAGTAATCTCTAACGGTGAAAGCTGCAATATGAATCAAGGCTTCCCTTGCCAACACTATCACTCTGCTGTAACCATCTCCTGCAAACTTCCTTCCAAGAGCACATTTACACACGATACTATTTGTTGTTGACATAATCATCTCACTTAGATTTACGTAACTGGCATCGTTCGAGCTTGCTTCACGTAGCTTTTTCACCAACTCCCCACCTTCTTCTTCTCTGATGACTCGAAATGATTGCACCCTTTTGGTGGTCAAAAGTTGAAGAACACATATTTTTCTTTTCAGTCTCCAGTTTTCTCCATAGAGTGAGAAGCCAACATCTGTGCATCCGTAGAGTAAGATTTTAGAGGAAGTGTTTTGGGGTCGGTCCGAAAAGGCTAGGTCATGTGTTTTGATTATTTCGGTGACCAAATCTACAGATGAAACGACGAGGGTTGGATTTTGCATCTGCCCCAACTGCAACATCATTATATCTCCATATTTTAGAGAGAGATCTCGAAGAGCTCGATGTGGCAGTGTCCCAAACTGATGCAGATTGCCTATGAATGGGAGCTTTGGTGGAGATGGTGGCAGATTCAGATTGGTTTTTGGTTTGGATCTTCTTGCGAGCTTAAAGAATAACAGAACACTGATGAAGAAGGAAAGAGAAAGATAGAAGGTAGAAGAGAATACTCCTTCCATTTGCTCAAAAGGCCTTTGTTTAAGAACCATTTATTTTTTTCGATATCAATCTATACTTATCAGACTACATTTATAACATGGCTTTCGACTAATGAAAACTTTAAATATTATTAACATTTATTACCTATTATTATTTGTATCTTTTTATTATATTCCGATACTCTCGTATTTATATTTTTATCATTTGTCTACCTATCAGTTAATCAGAAGGATGATATATAAAACAAATTATTTATATGTTTTATAAAAAAAGTATCATAAATGATAATAGAAAACAAAAATGATAAATAAAATATATTTTTATAGACTAAAAGTTTGTAAGTAAAGTAAACAATTTATTTGAATTTATGTGTAAGCAAGTTTATGTAAAAGTTTAGTTTTTGTTTTTATTTTTATTTTTTCAAATATTTATGTATATGTATGGGAGCGGTGAAGGTCAAGGTTTAGTGATAAGATCGAAAATTGAAATTTGTCTGTGGCCAATGTTGCACTTGGATTGAGATCGATAGATGATTCTAGACCCTTACCGATAAAATAATTTCTTTTAAAACAAGTCTTATATACTTTGCCTTTTTTATCAATAAAAATAATATTTTAGCATAAATTTTGTAAGAGTTAATGAATTATTTATATATATAATTATTTTTTAAATTTATGTTCGAAAGGAAAAATTCACGCAATAATTTTATTAATAGGTTGTTTACAAATAATGGTGAAATAGACCGCAAATGTCGTAGAAAGATATCTATGCTAGAAACTTTGCATGGATATTAGGAAGTATACAAAAGCAGGAAAATGCAACGGGTGAAGTAAACAAAATGTGTCGTTATAATTTGGTTTATATTTTAAATTCTTTAAAAAAAATAATCTACTCTAACCTTATATCGAATCATTGAGTTATTTTAGTCAGATTTGAAAGAAAATGTTTTTTTAAATTATTCTAAATTTTAAAAATAAATGTTTTAGAATAAATTATAAAAGAAATATATATAGAGAGACTTTGATCCTAAGCAAATATTTTTCTTTATACAGTCATATAACAAAAAAGTTAATAAAAATGACATAAAATATATTCTTATCATTATTAATTTATTGTTATTAAATTTTGTTATTACCACGTTATTTGCTTCATGTAAGAATTTGGTCATCACAATCATATCATCCTACGAACCATAAAAAAAAATAAGTTTGTTTAAATTACATTCTATACATGTTTTAAATTATTTATATTAAAAAGTAAATTTTAAATCTAATTTAATTTCACAAAAATCTACTAATATATTGTAAACTAACTTAAACATTAGTCTATATTTTAAGCTCGTTAACCTAATTTATGTGACTTTCAACACACTCCTGATATCCAGACATATACTTATAATGTGTTCGACTAAAGATAAATGGATAATCTGATAGCGGTCTAATAATGACCCAATAGCAGATGAAATAATTAGTCTAATAAAGAATAAATTTCTCTATAACGAATAACACAATAGGCCCAAAAAACAATAAATCTTCTTATATATAGCGAGTGACGTAATAAATCGAACAATCACCAAATATCACTAAAAAATGTTACATTCATAACTTTGATACAGTGAATTTTAAGTCTAGCTCCATTTTACAAAACTAGTTGTCTTTAGAACACTAATTAACTAATATATAAAATCAATTCAAATGTTTATTCATTTTGTATCAAAACTTACAAGCTTCACTCACCTCGTCCCTTATGCGTCACATTCATGTCTCTTCAAGTTTATCACATTATATAATTTACAACTTTTTAGAAGACCCGCGTGCATTGAAATTGGATTAAGAGATTTTGTATTTGCACATTATCATCTTTGTTGACATTTCAACCAGAAGCAAACAACAAAGTCCATTTATGTGATAGAGTAAATTTTTAAGAATTACAACGTTCACACAAGTAACATATAAACATTTTTTTATACTCTTAGCATTTATTTTTTGTTCTACATGAGGCTAGAACAATAGAATCAATATAAATCATTTTCAAATATTCGTAAGATCAATACATCAACCACGTACAATATCCACTTCTTAAATAGTGTGTCCCCGTTACATCATTAACATCAATTCACATCAATTTAACCTTTAAAATTACATCTTATATATAACGAAATTCATTTAACAAAGTTAAACAAATCAATTAAATTTTTTTTGTATGATATATATATATATATGAGAGTATTTCATAAAATGTATCAACTCAAAAAAGAGTATACGCAAGTTAGAAAACCTCACACACACACACACACACACACACACACATATATATATATATATATATATATATATATATATATATATGCTAACACACGTACACATTTTTTTCAGTTGGTACATCTTAGCAATGTGTACCGGGTTTTAGTAGACAAAAATATCCTTATATATCATGGATTCTAAGTTTTAAGGTTAAGGGTATTTTAATAATTTTCATTCTCAAAACTAAAAAAACCCCTCAAACCCTTACTCACCTCTCTCATTCCTCTCAACCCCTTCTCTTTCATCTCTCTCACTCCAACCTTTTCTATGTCATCCCTATTGTGCCCGAATTGAAAACCATGCAATATTTTTTAACAACTTAATAGTCAAAATATCAAATTTTCTCAAAATAAACTATTAATTCTAAAATTTAAAAATGATTTAATAATAATAAGAAGGGAAAATATATAACACAGTCCTCCAATCAAAAATCAACATCAACATCATCAATTATTTTGTTATTAAAGTGGAAAACAAATGAACAAACAGAGAAAGAGCAACAAATTGCGGTGTCGCGAATTATTGTTTGGGTGAGAGAGAGTATGGAGATGAGAGATAAACAAATTGGATAAGTGAAGAAGATGAATTAGGGTTATGCAAGTGTTTCTGATCTTTTCAACTGGAACTACAGTAGGGATGATATATATAACAAACATATTTATTTAATTAAGATAAAAATTCTTTTCAAGTTTTTTAATTTTTATTTTAGGAAGTTTAGCTGGAATGAAAATTTTTAACGCTTTGAGCGATAAAAACATTTTGTTCTGTTTCCGTTTCTAAGAAAGTTTTTTTTCTTTAAATGTTGAATAGAATTGTCTTCAAATTAAATAACATAATATATTTAATTTAAATTGATCTTGGAATATAGTTAATAATATTTTTTTAATGAAAAACAATGGTTAAAACCCTTTGAATCTTTAAAAGATATTTTATTTATTTTATTTTGTGCTTTTAGACTATTTTGAAAAAAAAAATTAAGCTTATATATTTATTAGATTTGGCTCGCTTAACCATTTTATCCCCATTTTATTTGTCAATAAAGTTCCAGTAATGTTTTAAGAAGATTCTTTTTCGATTATTTGACGTATTTTAAAAGATTTTAATCACCCATTGCGTTGATTTTGACTGTTTTCAAGTTTCTATATACAAACATGTACTTTCAAACGTTTAGGTAAGTGTAAGCTTATGGAAATGGATTGTAGTTATTTTAAGAAACTAAATTTTATTTTAAAATGAGACTTTATAGAAAAGTAGTTTTGTAGTACCCCTTTTTGTACTCGGTCTAATGTCCAAAATAAATTCCATGTGTACTTGATCGTCATCATTACTATTAATATATTATGTTAATAATATTTTAATTTAATTTTATATCGAAATTGTTTTATAATATCAAGGCCGAATCTTATTTTAGACAAAAACTGTAGTTTGTTTAAACTTTCTACTCGTGAGCATGAGTCAAGACAGAATTTAAATGCTAGTTTGAATTCTATTTCAATAATTGGTGTTTTTTTCGCTTCGCAAACTGCATATTTAATATTGGTTAGATGTATGTGTGAAAACAATATTAGTATTGTGTCCATTTATGATTTTTGTTTATTCTTTTAATGTTATCATCACACGTTAGCTTTTCATTAAAATATATTGCGTGCATTTTGTGATTCATTAAGATTTTAGAATGACAAATATTTTATTTTATTTTCGTTTGAATGCTAACTATTTTAGCTCTGACACTTATTTTTTAAACATATCTGTGTGACTCAGCTTCCTACCGGCAACAAATACGTTGACTTTAATTTACTTCTGGTTGCATCTAAATGTGTTCTATTACGAAAAGCATCTGCATCCTTCTTTTTTTATAATTTAGAGCACCCAACATCCTTTTCGAACTTATTTTAATTAGTCGGTGCAATTTTACTTTATTGCTTTGAATTCTTATATTTTATCTTATTTTAGAAAAAAAAAAAACACCAATAATTGTGAGCATTAAATGATCGTTACAAATTTTTAATGATAAAATTTTATACAGATATAAAATAAATAATGTTTCAATAATAATAGAATAGAGGTGAAACGTTTGGTACGTTAAGTTCCTAACAAACTCTAAAATAGTTGTCTCATAATTGTTAGTAACATTAAGTCTTTTTCTTCTCTGCATGAAATTATTTGTAAAAATTATTCTGATATTTAGTAAATATCGATAAATAAAGTTCATTTTTTACAAAATAAAAAATACAATCACTTATTTTTTACTTTTAAAAATTTATATTTATAGATTTCGAAATCAATTTTTAATTAATATTGGATGAACAATTTTTTTATTTTTAAATTTATATTTATAGATTTTGAAATTAATTTTTAATTAATATTGATTTAATTATGAATCAATAGTTAATAAACATTGTAAATATATTTTATCTTTAAGTTTAATTATCATTAGAAAAAATACAAATCTTTTATTAATTAATAGTTGTCCAATTTATAGATGAACTGTTTGAGGATATGTGAAAACCGATCACCTAGTCAACTGTTGAACAAACATTTATACGATATATAAATAATAATCATTAAATTCTACTGATAAATATAATTATAATAAAATATATTAATGATGATCTTGTTTCTTAAAGTATGTAAAATATTGTATGTGTATGAATCTGTCGTGTAAGAAGTGATTGGAAATGGATGGATATAACTATTAAATCAACTCTCCACCAAAATATTAAAATAATTTTATCTTTCAATCCACATAATATTATATTGTATAAAGTTTTCGTGTATGAAGTAGGTTGGAAGTATATGGATTAGATCATAGACTTTCACAATTAACTCTGAACTAAAATGGAATCCAAGAAGATAGAGTTAAGATAGAAAGTTGGTTATGATAGTCTCTCATAATACAAATTATTAGAGGTTTTTCTTATAAAAAATATCTCCAATCAAGATACATAGAGACCCACCGCCGTCATAAATCCCAATTCACTCTCCAAGAAACTGTTAAATGGATGAGTGAATCATACATACACACTGATACAAAACACGCTTTTTATTACTTCAGTTATGTTACATCATTTTCATATCCAAAATATATATGGATGACGTAAAAAAATGACTTATTTTAGAAATGTCAAAATATAATTTTACGTCAGCCTAGATCATAAAAAAGCATATGAAAAATTATTTTTGCATCAGTTTAAAAAGGAATCGACATAAACATACTCAGTCAAGTTTTAAAAAAGAAAAGAAAATAGACTTTTTGTAACTATTCAAAAAGAATAGGTATAAAAAATAAAAATAAAAACTCATTTTGAAGTAAAAAATATTTGCATATCATTAGAGAAAATTCCTTTTATTTTCAATGAAGAGGTGAGAGATGACAGAGTTTTATGAAGTCTTATACACTTGACTTCGACAAACTCTAAAATTACAACAAAATTTGCGTTCAACTTCTCAATCACAATAGTATCCAAAATCATAATGTAATCATCAATATCTATATATACGTTATTTTCTACAAATCCTATAAATATACTATGTGTATTTTTCTATATTCATATACACATTCTACATGCGTACAAGTCGAGTTTTACAACAACAGAAATGGTAAAAAGTCTAATTGAGTACGGATAGTGACAATTCCGTTATTCGGTCTATATAAAAAAATTGTATTTATTATTTATCTTACTAACTATTAGATACTCGCATAAAAAAAATCTATAGATTTTTGTAAATTTGCCTACTCGCAAATATTTAAAAAAATATATTTAATATGTGTACCATATATCTATACGGTCAAATTACAATCGATCAGTTAAGGAAACGTCTCGATAAAGCGATCACAAATCCTAAAAAACTTTAAACACAACCATTAATTAAGCTTACAAGTAAGTCTTACTTATTAGGCATTGGGTCGTGATTACAGTAAGGTTAGTCATAAGTTCATCTTGAAACATATAAATACAAGTCTGAATTAAGGAGATATGTGATTGTATTTATTGTGAATTTAAGACTTTACTATGATAACTGATCAGGTAAAGTACTGACTTAAGCGTTGGAATGTCTTTGACAGGTATCGTCCGCACGGTTTGGAGTTTGGACATTGAGATCATAAAAGAAATTGAGATACTCAAGATAACGTTAAGTGATTAAGAGCAAAGTGTGAAAGAATGTTTGACTGTGATCCCCGACCCTACACTCGAAACAATACGTTTTTAAATAAGGTCCAAATTAAATTGCAAAAATCATAATATTTAAAACATACATCCAAAAGTTCAATGGACAACTAAATAATAGTTTTAATTCTATTTCAACATTTTCTTATTCAATCTTTTTTATCCGAAGATGCACACAAAAGAGTCATGACCTAAAGCAAATTAAGATAGAAAACAGTCCACCAACACATTCTGCAGTAACATAACAAATACACAAGAATCCCCAATGACATATATATGTGTTGTAGATATTCTTATAGATTGAGATGTCAAAATCAAAAGTACTACGAAATACAGGGATCTACTAAATGTAAATTGCAAAAGTAAATGATAACTGGAACACTATTAAGCTTCTCCTAAGATGGATACCCGTCAAGTAAGACATTTTAAGGCATTCAAAGAAATACATTTACCACAATATTAGAATACAAGTATTATAGTTATATATTAGAGTTCATTAGTTATGGTTATTATTATACATGGCAAGTTTTAGAATACAAGTTTTTCACGATTTTGGCACTCTTGTCACATGCTCAGTTTCTCACCTTCTTATCATGTTTTATTGCCTTATTGCAGTCCTCTTCAGCGTCCTGAAAGCTGCATATTTTCACAATATACACCATTTACATAGAAATGGTGAAAACTTACCACCATTCCTACACCATTTCTCCGTATAAAGCCATTTGACCCTTTTTGAGAAGCTTTAATACTGTTAAATTTTACATTCGTTATTAATCTAGTTATCAAGATTTATTGATTTTACAAGATTACCTTCTTTACAAAAGAATTTTATCAGAATACAAATGAAATGTTGAAGTAGAACTAACCTTCTCCTTCAAAAGCTCAGAAGTTTCTATTCCACCATTTGTATCCGACTGTGACAAAGCATAAGCAACACTAACTTGCTCCTGAATTGTTATCTGTATATCCAAAATCGTATTGAGAAGAAATTTATCAACGCCATGGGCGGAGATGAACAAGACAGAAGCACAACAATCGTTTTGACACCATAATGGAATTGCAGCCTGCAAATGATGCATACGCAAATATAAAAGTCAACAAAAGTTTCAGATACATATATCAAAAGATTCTCAAATGTCCTCAGTTCGTAAGACCTTAATTTAGTAAAAATTCCACTATCAAAATCAATTGGTCGGTTAGAGATAACATATATCTTTTTTTAACTAAAAAATTTATAATAAAAAACATTTAACTTCTATTTACAAATAATATTACAAAAAATAGTTATATAATAATTAATTTTAGAAATAAAAGATAATTAATTACTATAATAATTAATTTAAATACTGATTTATAAATTAAAAATTATGTCTTCAAAATAATTTCTATTATAAATAAAAAATTATAACCAAATTGTAAATTAATCTTTAAATTATCACTAACCTTAACTAGAAAGATATTAGTTACCAAAAAAAATTAGTGTTCAAAATAATCTTTGATTAATTAAAGATTAATTTAAACATTAATTTACTTTAATTCTTTTATACTGCATATATTATTATTATGACATCAAAGTAAATTAAATCACTAAATATATTTCTACATTTTATACTGTTCAAAAACATTTTGTCGTCTTGTTACGATAAGAAATTCTAGTTCATCTAAATTCCATTTGAAAAAGAAAATCATCCAACCACTAATAATTTTTCCGCCAAAAATAAGACAACACAGACAAGTCTTATATACAAGTTTTTAATTAAATAATAATAATAAAATAGAAACTAAATTAATTATTTTTAACTAAAAATGTATCTTTAATTATTTTTAATTAAAAATAATACTCTCCTTATTCATTCATAATTTTTAATTTAAACATAATATACTTGTGTCCTTATAAATAACAAAAAAACGCCATCTCTAGTTAACAAATTCCACAACAACATTTGTTAGTGATAAATACCCTAAACAATTGTTTGCTATACCTAAAAATCGATGTTCTTTTTACAATAAATTCTGTAACCTACAAACACTAAAGCAGAATGGAAACTTCCGAAAATGTATGTTTAGTAAAACATAACGTTTCGACGCGTAAAGTGCACGAACGATTGATCTAGTTTTGATAGTGATAACAAACGATTGATCTAGTTTTGATATACACACATTTTATAAACGAACTTAATCGATAAAGTCTAATATTTAAATTTTTAATGGATGAGCTAGTTTTGATAGCGATAACAAACTTACGTTATGGATTATACACAAACAAATTATATAAATGAACTTAATCTACAAAGTCTAATAGATAAACATTATAAAAGAAAGACCCAAAAATAGTTAGGATAGCTCAGTCTATCCACTTTAGAAAACCACGAACCAAGTTCACGATGATCAAACAACCTCACCTCCAGTCACCAACCTTGTCATTACCTCACCTCACCTCCTATTCAAAGTTTCTGGAGAACCAAGACCAAAAACAACATACTGAAAATAATAGAAAACAATGACCGATAAAATTAAAAGTGACAGAGTGCCCTAGAAAGGACAAGTTAATTTCAAGAACACAAAGCTCAAGGTACAAATACATCTCCAACTTTTCACCATAACCTTAGAACATATTTTTTCTTCTGTACATTGAATTCAGATTGATTCAAAATCCCCTGAATAAGGAGTAGAGGAAAGCTGAAGAATAACCAAACACCACACAAATGTACACATCCTTAGGAAGGTCAATGAAACAATATCTTAAATATTATCTCCTGAAGTGATCTCTCATAAAGAAGGGATATCTAAGGGCTTCCTTGGCTGTAAGTCTTTCAGAGGGATCAAATCTAAGTAATCCCTGCAACAGATGGATGAGATCGCCTGCTGAATGATCCACATGCTGCATTATAAGGTTCTGCAAATATTTGGGGAGAAAAAAATACGGACTAATATCAGTAAATTGCTTTTAATGTAAAATGAGAAAGTGAAAAATCATACAAACCTGTAACCTAGGAAGCTTCATTACAGCTTTGATACTCTCCCGCGAGGTTGCACCCTCAGGCCAGTCTAATCTACCCCTCCTAACATACTTCTCCGCATTTCGGCTGAACATTTGCATAACAAAAGACACATCAATAACTAAATTAACGATGGGTCAACTGAAATTTACCATGGTAAGTCACTTACTCGACTCTCTTCAACATGTGCTGCGGTAAGGGACCAAGTACCCTTTCCATCATAGCAAGATGTTCTAAATTTTCATGAGTCTGGAATAATGCTTCGCCCTGTAAAAGAAATTAACAAGTTATAGCGTACAAAAGAAAGGATGGATAATCGTTCTATGAATAAAAGGTTTTGAACATACCGTGCATAACTCAACCAATATACATCCTACACTCCATATATCGCATGGATAGCTCCAGCCGAGTCCTAATACACAGATGCAAAAAATTAAATGTATAAGACATAATACGTTCAAACACAAGTTAAGCCAGGCATTCCTTCCACAGCTTTCCATATAACATACCAAGGATAACTTCAGGCGCCCTATAATGACGAGTTGATACAATGTAAGTCTGATCATCACGTTCGTAAGTGGTGCTGCCAAAATCAATTACCTTTATGGCGCTAGATTTGGGAACTCTCTTGAAATAGGTACTTGGTGATCGAGACGAACTCTGTAAAAAAATACATTGGATCTATTCAATGAAACATGGCACTACAGAACGAATCACCATCTATCTCGAATACTTATACTAACACCCATATCAAGCAAAGACAACTAAACCTATGTGGTTAGGAAGTGCATTTTGAAGGCAATTTTTAAAATATCAAATCCAATATAACATAAAAATTAACAATAACAAAGTTAAACATACAAGTTTTGTATAAGTGGAAAGGCAATTAAGAACCACATGCTGAGAAAGGAATGTACCTTGTAGTCAGGCACTTTGACATACTCTGGCGAAACTAGTAATATATTTTCAGGCTTCAGGTCAGTATGAATCATCCGCAAATCATGCATGACTGCAAAATCATAAAATTATTTCATTAGAAAGTTAACAGGGTTAAACAAACAACACGGTCTAAGACTCACCAATAGTAGTTAGTATATATAATAATGAAGATCATTTACAATTACTTTATAACAATAAAGAACACAAAACGAAACATGATAAAAAAAAATTAGCTCAAAAGGAAGCTAGTTCAAGTAAACTACACACATGCTATACATTCCAATAGTTGTCTGCCAATCTCGCGGACAAGATCAATGGGAAATGAGCGATAATTGTTTTTCCGAAGAAAATCGTATAAGCTTGGTCCAAGTTTCTCAAACACCTGTTAAAACCATTTAAATTCATCGTTGTCTTAACCCCCAAATTATTTGTAAATTGGGGAAATCATTCCATCACAAATTAAATACTTACAATACAGATATGATTACGATAGTCAAACCAGTTCCGTATTTGCACACAACTGCAAGGAATAAGCTCATTTAACCAATGCAAAGGAATCAAGGATTTTACACTGTACTTTGCTTTTACTAGCATAGGACAGAAATTAGATTTAATCTACTTACCGATTCCCTCCTTTGTCATGTTTACCAAGCTGTTGAAGCACCTCAATTTCTATCATGGCTGCTTCTCGATACTTCTTTATCCCACGGACAATTTTAATCGCAACCATTTCCTTCCTTTCTCGGTCCCAGCATTCTAAGACCTGCCCAAAAGTTCCTTCACCCATTTTGCTATGGATCTTATCTGCAGACATATTTACACAAACATATAAACAATGCAACCCTAGCCAATGAAGTGAACTGTAACATCGACTTGAACATATACTGCCCATATGTTTATCCACACTAGATTAAAAACTCAATAAGATAAAAAAATCTACAATTGAAACAGGAATAATTGTTTTAAGGTATTATAAAAACATAAAATATGTCCACAATTAAAAAGTTCAGGTTGCGAATATGCTTATGCATGTGAATGCTGAGTTTCACAAACAAACTAAAAATATTAACTATGAATGTAAATTTCTTAATGATGGTAAGTGTAATTACAGCGAGAAGTTAAATTATCTCCAAGCGCAAACATGTAATGTCCATCTTTGTCATCATCTCGCCAAGGGGGAGAACCATTTTGAGCAACAGCCTTAACAAATAGGGAACAAGTGGTATGTTCTGAGGGACCCCTTGAAGGAGCATAGCTTGAAATAGCCCCAACATCTTGTCCACAAAACAATCCTACCTGAGCCTACACACAGCCATCCATTCATGCACCACTCAATAGTTAAAAAATAAAACTTCACCCAGTGTAATTAACGCAACCTACGCTCTCACCACCAACTCAAAATATAACCCAAAAAGAAGAAATTAAACAAATAAGCAAGGGAGCTCCAGTGGAGCTCCAGTAGAAAATTTAATTATATAGGGCAAGACAAACGAAAGGACAAGTATTGAAACAAATTTCAATAATTCACTTTAGAATGAAATAACATGCAATAAATTAAACAAATTCACACTGTGTAAGGTTTCAAACATTAGATCTTGAATAACAGATGCCCTATTTACGAATGATGATTTCGAAAACTATTATGCACCACATGAAAACGAATGATCTGATGGTGTAAATTACAAATTTGAAGTTTGGAAAATATTTATAAAAATGTGAACACAGAGAATCGCGTCAATAAAAGTCATACAGGAAGAACAGAAACTGTAAGAAGCAAGTGAATCTTCATTCTTAAAAGCGATAACGAAAATCTATATTTATCAAAATCAGATCTATGCACATATAAATCAAAACAAATTTACCAGAGAGACCACATATTAATTAAACAAACAAAAATAAAGACAAATGATTAAAATAATGAAGATCAACTGTTCTACCGATACACAGTCACGCAATACTGGGTAAAAGGGCAAAAACTAACAGATCCGATCAATAAAACAGAAAATATCGTCAAACAAACCCTGCGAGACAAAAGGAAACGTTACCTGATCGAAACAAAACCTAATATACATATATTCCACCAGATCTACACGCAGAAAAGATAATAGAGCAAGAAGAGAAAAAGAATTATCAGATCTGGGATTTTAGGGTGAATAAGCTACCTTAGGGACCTCAGGAATGTCCCAGCCCAACCTCGCTCTCTTTCTCGGTCGCCGATCCATATGAGAATGGGGAAATTCGAAAACGCGTTCCATCTCCATGATTCGAACAACTACGAAAACTTCAAAGTAGAGAAAGACAGATTAAGATGAAAGAGAAAATATGCTTGTGTGAAGATAGAGCCTCAGCTTCTGAAACCCTAATCTCGATGTTAGCCCAATAATAACGACCGTGTAGGCGGTATAGATGAAATCCTACCGTCCACGTGTCCACGCAATGGAGCATCTTGATAATAAACGGTTGGATCGCGCTATCAAAGTAACTATGGTTGAACTAGGTTCTGCCTTTTAACCATGGTTTGGTCAGGTTTGGTGGACCTGAGGAATGGAATAAATAATAAATAATTGCAAACATTTAGGTATGAATTTTTTTTCTAAAAAAACCCTTTCCAAAAACATTTACAAAAACTCAAACCCTTTGGGAAATATATACTAAAGTAGAACTACTTTTGTTTTCAGTTCTAAATTCGACTCTTCAGAAATCAGTTGAAATTCCAATATACATAGGACTAAATTTCACCACATATATCCTTTTTTATATAAAAATCACAAAATATATTTAAAATATATTAATAAATTCTTTATTATATGAAATTTACAATGAAATTATCATTATCATTAATAATTATAATTGAGATAATATCTTAAATTATTCTGTTATTAATGTAAATTTTGTTAATATATAAACAATAACTGTAAAGAATTAATAATAAATTTAGTTTTATATTAAAAGGAAAAATTATTAAAATTAGTATTATTAACTTTATAAATATTTTTATACTAATTTAATTATTGATAATAAATTTAATTAATGATAAGAATGGTACTAAAAATTGGTTGAATAATATACCATATTTAGAAGTAAGATTATAAATTTGAAAATTAAGTTATGCCCTTTTTATTCATTGATATTATTTTTTAAATGTAATTTATAGGAGCAAAACAATCTTCATTGCGAAAGTGAATTAAATTGAATACTAAGATTATTAATTCAATAAAGTATATATTTTATTAATTTAAAAACTTGTATTTAAGTTTTACTGAAGTAGTTATTTAAAATAACATTTTTGAATTTAGTGTTGTTTTCTAACAAATATGACTATAAGAATATAAAACATATACATTCCAAATTTTTAAATTAGGTTTTTATTTTAAATTATACAAAACAAAATTTATTATCATTTCCAAAAAAAACTCTAATAATGTATTTTCATTTTGTAAGATTCGAGAAAACAAGAGACTTTGAATTTTTGTTTGAAAATTAGTGTTTTTGAATGTATATTTTGTTAGAACATAATTGTTACGTTATTGTTTTATTTTTATATTTTTGTCCGAGAGCAAAAGGGTCTTTTACTTTTAATTAATTGGTGTAGAAATCAATCAAGGGGTGATTTGGTGTTTAGAAACTTTAAATCAAAGAGAGAAAACAAAGGAAGAAAAATTATTAGCATTTTGGGAGAAAAAAAGGGGGAACAAAGTGAAACTCTTAATGTGAAGGAATATTGATGGTGTTTTTGGATTGTAGATAAAGCCTTGTGATCGGTCAAGTTATGGAAAAGCTTATCTTTCTTTTGTTTATGGTTGTATATTATATGTGTTATTGATTATCTTGTTTGGTAAACCTCGTTTTGATACATGTATATATGATTATGATTATTGTTGGGTGAGAGTATGTGTATGAATGGGCATAGGTTTTATATAATATTTGTGATAATTTTTTCCTATGAATGTATTATGTATATTTTGTTAGGTTATCCCAACAAAGGGGTTGATGAGAATAAAGTTATGATGCTTTGGAGTTTCCATGCAAATATATCTTGTAAGTGTTGAATTATTGGGTTCCCTTCCTATTTGGAGAATAGGCTAAATAATAAGGATCATTGTGTCTCACTTTATTTTAGTGGAGATAGGTCAGATTATTAAGGCACATTAGAGTCATTTCAATAGAAGGAAAAGCTAAGTGAGACATAAAGGAAGAAAAGAAGTCATTCATGCATAACATGAAACCTACATTGGTGTTTCGTCGTTGTGAAGTCATTCACTGTTGGATCGGGCTTATTTTTATACAGTGGGTTCCAGACATATGGTTTTTCATTCTATCTATTTAGATCGTCAATCAGAGGTGTAGTTTTGGAGAAAACAGCCTCGCATTAGCAGTTTTGTTTTGGAGAATTTCATAAAACCTATATTGGTGTTTTCGTCGTTATGAAGTCGTCCAACATTGGATCAAGCTGGTATTTGAACAGTGGGTTCCAGACGCATGGTTCTTCATTATGACCGTTCGGATCGTCAATCATAGGTTCAATTTTCGAGAAAACTGTCTCACATCAACAACTTTATTTTGGAGAATTTCATAAAATTTGCACTAGTGTTTCCACCGTATTGAAGTTGTTCACTGTTGGATCGAGCTGATTTTTAGGTAGTGGGTTCTCGACGTATGGTTCTTCATTCTGACCATTCGAATTGTCAATCGAATGTTTAGTTTGGAAGAAAACAGTCTCACATCAGCAGCTATGTTTTGCATAATTTTCATCTTTTTGGTTCTCATTTGAAAGCATTATGCTTAATTAGTTTGACCGATTGAAAATCCTATTTGGTGTTTTTATAAGAGACTCTTCTGCATCCTATTATTGGGGGTATAACATGTCAATGATTGGATTTGAGTGATTCAAGTGATGTGTTATGTGTGTTTGAGTATGTTTAAATGGGTATGTGATGTGCTTGAATGCATGTATGATTTGTTAATTGTGTTTCCACATGATCTAGGGTTGATGTTTGTATGTATGTTTGTATGCTTGAATCATGTCCAAGATGTGTTTCGATTTGGCAATAATGGATTATCATTAGTTATATTCCATTATTTGCACGTTGATTTTGAGTATGATTTCAGGAATAATCGATTATTTTGTATGATAATCAATTACCCCTTCTTGTGTGATGTTTCTGGGTAAATCTCATTGAGATAATCGATTATCACAATGCATTTTAGTGAAAATAGCGAATTTGATGAAGAAGGGACATGAACCAAGCTTAAGGAGCTATGGAACATGATGATAATCAAATATTGTGGTTAGTGGTTATGTTTAGGGTCAATTTGACTTGTGGTTAAGATTGGAGCATGAATAAGTGTTGGGATGTACCTGAGTACGTGATTGATGAGCATGAGAGTGAAATATAAGTCTACTTGTTGTACATCGTAAATCCTGGTTCTATCTTCGAATGGGTGCTTCCTTTTGACTTGTGTGCATTGGAAGGAGATTATATGTATGGGAGGCTACAGATGTCCTGTAAGAGAGGCTACAGGTGGGTTGTAGGAGCAACTACAGTTAGTGAGGTAGGGTACAATAGTGAGATGGACTATTTCTACTATGATATTATGGTGCGGTGATGCTCATGGTGTTGTTCATGACTAGGATAGTCATGATGGTGGTGTATCTATGATGATGATCATGGTACTTGAGATGTTTCTGGTTATGTTATGTTGATAATGGTGTTACTATATTGGTTATAGTAAATAGTTGGTATGAGTGCTAACAAGTGGATAGACCAAGGGTCTATGTGTGAGATGTTAGTAGTGACATTAGGGATTAGAGATCAAGGATTGATATCGAAGTTTAAGGATTGAGAATCGAGGATCGAGTAATTCAATATGATTGAATTGATTATGTTAGAGGATTAAGAATCTTATTGATATTACTACTATGTATGAGGTGTCTGATTATGGTTGATATAATCAAAATGTATGTATCTTGTTGTGTGTTTGATTATGGTGGTATAACTAGAAGATATATATCTTGTTGTGTGTTTGATTATGGTTTATATAATCAATATGTATGTATCTTGTTGTTATGATTGTTTTATCGGTAGTTTACCTCATACATGTTTGTGTTTGTGTGTTTGTGAATGAAATTATCGGCAATGATCGTATAATGTGTTATACGTGAGCAGATAATGTTAGAAATATTCCAGATGCGTGATTAGGGATGGCAAAAAAAATCGTGCCCACGGATTTATACGGATAAAATCCGCGACGGATAATTGATATCCGCGGATATTTACTACGAGCGGGTTGCAGGTAGCGGATATTTTAATACCTACTTATAAATAGGTGGAATGCGGGTATTATATTATTCGTACATGTAGATATCCGCTACGCGTAAAAAATAAAAATAAAAATTTAATTTATATTTTATTAAGTTAAATTTAATTAAAATTAACATTAATTTATATTTTATAAGGTTAAATTTAATTAAAATTAAATTTTAATTTATAATTAATTTAATTTATATTATATTTTATATATATTGTATTTATTTAAATTTTATTTTAATAATTTACAAAAATATATATTTTTAAATATTTGTGGATATCCGCGAATATCCACGGGTATCTGCAGGTTTTAAGTGGATACCCGTGCAGGTAGTGGGTCGGATAGCGGATGTATTTTTCTTGTTGGGTCGGGTTACGGATAGGCACTATTCGTGTCCGACCCGACTCGTTGTCATCCCTATATGTGATTGACTTGAGAGAGGATGAGGAATAACCTTGAAATTCATGTAAAGCTATTTTGTTTTACGAGTTAAGACAATATAATTAGAGTATTTCCTTTGTTATTTTATTACTTAAAATAATGTAATTGAATAAGGTTTTATTTAAGTACATCTTCGCGCTATGATAAATTTTGAATTTTACTAACCTGTGACATCTCAGAAATCAGGATGTTACACGTTTACTCATATTGATGAGGATTTAATTGTAAAAAAAATAATACAAACACAAAACACGTCAACAAAGAATATAAGTTAAACTAATTTACAATACAATAAACTCAAATAAGTCATATTATTATCACACTTAGAAAAATATACATTTCACAATTAGGGTAAAATTAGACTTAATTATCTGAATACATGCATTGATATCGAATTCACTAGAGACATGCACTTTTGATGACATATATGGCTCTACAAAGTCTTTGTCATTGGGTTTCATCATACTACTCATAATGTTAATTCCCTTCACATGTTAGGTCATTATCCTATCAGGGACTTTCTTCTACTCTCACCATATAACACATTTTACTTTATACGAGTATGAGTGCTTATTGTAGTGTTAGATATCTCATTACTTAAATCCATACATAAATGCATACACTAAAAAAACATATATCAAAATGATTTTCTCCATGAAGTTTCCTACATTCTCATCAGTTCATACCTCATCCTCATACATACATTACACTTCATATCACACATTCTCAAGAATATTTATATTGCACAAACTTAACAATATGAATACAATTTGTTTAGGATTTTAAGAATGAAAATGTAGTTTCCACAAAACTCATGAAATTATGTTTTTAAATTCAAATTAAAGATAATTAAATCAGGAACACAATGAAAAAATAAAAATAAACATAATTGGGTAACATTAGGAAAGTTACATACCAAATAAGCAATAAGGTCAAAGTTGTTAACAACCTAAACTTCTTGATCTAACTATTAATGAAGAGAGAGTCATATTTTTTTTTTAAAATAAATCCAATTAGAAAATGAGGTGTTGCTTAAGCGTGAATTTACTTGATTTTTTGTCGTTTGGACAATAACTTCACAAAAAAACTGGGTTAGGTTATAATATTATTCTCGCTTGAATGACAATGATTTTACTTGAATAAGAATTTAGTTATTTTACGAAGAATTTAACAAAAACATACAAAAACTAAATATCATATATCAATGTCAACTTAGATTTAATTATACAAAACTCAATTAAACTCTAAAATCAACAAAATATGGACAACATCATCCCAATTAAAAAAAAATCCATGTTTTCCTTAATATAATATTTCATAATGTAAACCAATATTGTTTAGCAAAAGCATTAAAAATCACAAACCAAACTCATAGCATGCATTTTAACTCATTTATCATAGTTTACATATAAAATCAATCCATCGGTACATGTTAATTCTAAATTCACAGTCTCTATGATAAATTAGCACCAAACTGAACGAAAATTAAGTTAAAATTAGCTTTTCTTTCCTTAATAAGTTTGATTCTACCTAAAACTCGAAGTAAGAAGGGTGGCTTGTGTAGTATTGGAAGAAGATTGGAAGAGAATGAGTTCTCCCCCTTTCTATGCTGCCAAGTGAAATTGGAAGAGTGTAAAAGAGAAAATGTGTGAAAGAACGGAGGTGTCGGTAATGAATAATTGAATCAACATGAGTGGAGGTGGAGTGAAAGAATTGAAAGACATTATGTTGATACGTGCATTATTATATGAATGTGTTAACATATGTCATCAAATACTAAATGACATGGTGAGAAAAATTAAACATTTCCATCATATTAGTATTATTTTATTTATTTCCTTTATAATTCTCCCATCATGGTAAATACGTGGTTCTAAAGTCTCCATGACAACGATACATTATTAAATAAAATAATTAAAAAATGTTCCACTTAGAAATTTCCATTTATACTCTTGCCTTTTATTTTATTCTCTTTTGTTATTATATTGAAAACAATTTATGCATCATTTTCCATATACAACTATTGTAACATTTATAAACGTTTTTCTTATTAAATATTCAACCATTTTATATAATATAAGTTTATAATAAAAATAAACGAAAGTTATTCATTAAAATATAATTTTATTCAATTATTCTCTAAAAATTAAATTTATTTTATATTACACATTTAAATATAGAATTTAGATATGTTTATTAATTAATATGAAAATAGAGGGTGTCAGTAAATTTATTGCTTAAAGTTATAAGGTTAAAAAAGAAAAAACAAAAGGCTCACTTAAAATTTTAGGGTGAGTTCATCTTAATCTTTTAAAAATAACACCGTTAAACTGTAAAGGTTAATAAAGAGTATGCTTTTAGAATCTCTTATTCAAAATCATGTTTATATTTTACCTTTGTATTTTAAAATCATGACACCGTGGTGCTATAATTAACTCTATGTTGTATAAATATTTCAATTTCAATTACACACGATAAACAAAATCCATCGACAAATACATGTAATACATAAATAAATAAAGTCAATAACTATCCTCACTAATACAATGAAGCTCACTACCAACGTAAGAAAAACTCAAGAGAGGAGAAAAATGTTTCATCGTGTAATCATAATAATAGAAAAATCTGCAGACGAACTCTTGCAGATTACACCACTGTGATTGGCCCTCAACATTTTAACAGTATAGCAAGGCCGAAGGTCAATGCTGCAAACATGGAGGTGAAACCGACGTTAACACAGTTGGTGAAAAGTAATCAATTTAATGGGCTATCACATGAAAGCCCATATGAACATCTCACCACTTTCAATGAAATCTGCAACACCGTGAAGATAAATGGAGTGCTAGATGAAGCAATCAAGTTTAGCTTGTTTCCTTTCTCATTGGGAGGCAATGCTAAGTTATGGTTAAATTCTTTTTCAGAAGGTAGTTTTACAGAATGGGAAGCTGTGGTTGCAAAGTTTTTGAATAAGTACTTCCCACAATCTAAAGTCAACAAAGGAAAGCAAGAGATCTCTTCTTTCAGACAAGGCATGGAGGAGACATTAGGTCAAGCATGAGATTGGTATAAAAGTTTATTGAGAAAGACTCCCATGCATGGTTTTGATGATGCAGCAGTAGTTCTTCTTTTTCTTGGAGGTCTTGGTTCACAAACCAAGTTGATGTTAGATGCTTCAGCTGGAGGCAATATTAAATGTAAGACTCCAGAGGAAGCAATAGAATTGATAGAGAACATGGCTGCTAATGACAATGAAATGAAGAGGAGCTCCTATTCAACAGAAAAAGGGTTCTACAATTGCAATCAATGATGCCTTGCTCGCTCATAATAAGATTATAACTCAACAGTTGGAGAATCTAACAATGACACCTGCTCAATTGCCGAAGGAATTAAAAACTGTTGCTCAAGTTCAACAACAGATGTGTGAACTATATGGTGGTGACCATATCAATGGTCAATGTGCTTTTCCAGTGGAGGCCCTAAAAGATGTAAATTTCATGAACAATCAATTTTCATACCACCAAGGTAATTTCAACAACCTCATCCAAGCATGGGTCAAGGTCAGAGTCAATCTGGACAATCAAGACAATTTAATAAACCACATCAACAACCATTAACATCCATTAGAAATATGGAGATGTAAATCGGACAAATAACTAAGAAGTTGAAAAAAAGGCCTGATAAGAATTTTGGGACTAATACTGAGGTTAACCCTAAAAAGGAGTGTAGAGTTTTAGTTAGTATAGATGTTGAAAAAGTTGAGTTAGTGAGAAAAGAAGAAAAAGTTTAGTAAGAAAAGAAGAGAGAGAATTTATACACATAATTACTTCAAAATGGTATCCTCTATTAATTTATTCTTGTATACTTAGCTTTTAAGCATATATAAGAAAAAAATGGCCAACAGAATAATGTCTCGGTCAATACCTATTATATTATTTTTTTCAAAGAAATATTCTAATACAGAAGCTACATTATGTTTAATAGCAACACACTATACTTCACATTTCTAGACACCTACAGAAGATTTCCTCATACTTGAACTTTTATTTTTAATCAAATCATTCAGCTAACAATACTATTACACCTTTCATTTTTTATTTTGATTTTCTTATTACTAATAAACGATATCTATAACTCAGTTTACGATAATTAACTCAGTCTTCTCCTGCAATTGCAATTAAAGCTTACTCCCTTTATAATTTAGACTCGAAAATCACACCTTGCTTTGTGTTTCAAAGTCAGCCAAACTTCACAACCAGGGTGACGCGGGAAAAGAATAGTCATATAATTGCCCTCGTATGGAAACTTCAATTCGCGCATAGAGGTCCGGATGCAATGAGTCATGCCCATAATTTACCCCCATAATTGCATATTTTTCTTCTGTACATTGAATTCAGATTGATTCGAAATTCCCTAAATAAGGACTTTTCAGTGCCTCGGAGTGAGGAAGGCTGCAGAAAAACCAGCCGTCACACAGATAAGTGTTCCTTTGTACACAAGTACATATCCTTGATAAGGTCAATGATGCAGTGTCTTAGAAAGTGAATTATCTCCTAAAGTGGTCTCTCATAAAGAAGGAATGTCTAAGAGCTTCTTTGGCTGTAAGCCTTTCAGAAGGGTCGAACCTAAGTAACCCCTGCAAGAGATGTATGACATCGCCAGCTGAATGGTCCACATGGTGCATTATAAGGTTCTGCATGTATTTGCGGAGAAAAATTGCTAATTATAGTTAATACACATAATTCAAATTGCTAATTCTAGTTAATATACATAATTCAGATTGCTAATTGTAGTTAATGTAAATAATTCAAATTGCTAATTATAGTTAATATAAATAATTCCAACTGCTTTATACAGTTAAATTAAAAAGTGAAAAATTAAACAAACCTGTAGCCTTGGAAGCTTCATTACAGCTTTGATACTATCCCTTGAAGTCGCACCATCAGGCCAATGTAATCTACCTCTCCTAACATACTTCTCAGCATGTCGGCTAATCATGTGCAAAAAAAAAAACAATATAGAAACTCAATAATCAAAATTTAAGTATTAACCCCAATTGAAAGTTTCACATGGTAAGTCACTTACTCGACTCTCTTCAACATGTGCAGTGGTAATGGACCAAGAACCCTTTCCATCATTGCAAGATGTTCTAAATTTTCATGAGTCTGAAATAAAGCTTCTCCCTGTGATAGAAAGTCGCATTTTATAAAATAGAAATCATAAGATGGATAAGTGCAACAAGTGTAAAAGGTTTGAAAGAGACAAACATACCGTACATAACTCAACCAATATACAACCCACACTCCAAATATCACACGGATAGCTCCAGCCAAGTCCTAAATCAATCAATTGCAAGAATTAACTATTTAGCAGACAGAATTGTCAAAGGAGAACATGCAAACACGCCGTTTAGGAAAGTATATATTATACCAAGGATAACTTCAGGAGCTCTATAATGACGAGTTGATACAATGTAATTCTGATCTTCTCTCTCAAAAGTGGTGCTGCCGAAATCAATAAGCTTTATAGCACTTGATTTGGGAACCCTTTTGAAATAGGAACCAGGAGATCTGGTTGTGCTCTGTTAAAAAAACAACGAATGTCAATGATCTATCAACCAATCTAAACAAGAAAAACTTTCATTTTATGTTCTCAAGATCCAACACATTCCAGATTGAAATTAAAGACTCGATCTTGCATAAATAAAAAACTTCCAGGTACACACTCATGCATGAAATGCACCCTAATAGTGCAAACAGTTCCAGAAACAAAAGGTGCACGAAGTCTAAAACAAAAAAGAACGATGTGTGTGGAAACGAAAAATACCTTGTAGTCAGGAACTTTGACATACTCTGGTGACACTAGTAGTATGTTTTCCGGCTTGAGGTCAGTATGAATCATCCGCAAGTCATGCATGACTGCAGATTCATAAAATAATTCTATTAGAAAGTTCTCCAGGCGACACAAACAACACATCCACGAGTACACTAAATCTACAATGTGTATTGCCATTACCAGTTAAAGATATAACATAATAGTATATACAAAGTAAAAGATGTGGAAGAAATAGCTTAAAAGGAAGCTAGTTCAAGTAAATACTACACACATGCTATACATTCCAATAGTTGTCTGCCAATCTCACGGACAAGATCAATGGGAAAGGAGCGATAATTGTTTTTCCGAAGAAAATTGTATAAGCTTGGTCCAAGTTTCTCAAACACCTGTTAAAACCATTTAAATTCACCATTGTCTTAACCCCCAAAGTATTTGTAAATTGGGGAAATTATTCCATCACAAATTAAATACTTACAATACAGATATGATTACGATAGTCAAACCAGTTCCGTATTTGCACACAACTGCAAGGAATAAACGCATTTAACCAGCGCAATGGATTCAAGGACTTTTTATTATAGTTTGCTTGTACAAGCATAGAAAATAGATTAGATTAAATCTACTTACCGATTGCCTCCTTTGTCATGTTTACCAAGCTGTTCCAACACCTGAATTTCTATCATGGCTGCTTCTCTATACTTCTTTATCCCTCGAATAATTTTTATTGCAACCATGTCTTTCCTTTCTCTGTCCCAACATTCTAATACTTTCCCAAAAGTTCCTTCACCCATTTTGCTGTGGATCCTATCTGCAAACATAAGAAGTGTCAACAGTGGAAGCGTTAGGACACAAAATAGTTTTTTTTCCAAAATATTTATGACAAAATGTTCCTTCGTCAGTTTGAACATATAATTCCAAATTGTTTTCCCACTTTGGTGCACCAACATATAAAAATCTTACAGTAACTTGATTAGCTAAGGTATTAGATATAAAATAAATTAAGTCCACATTTAAAAGTTAAAGATGTGAGGATGCTTGATATATAAGAATAGCAACTTCTTCAAGCAAATTATTACAGCTACAAAATACGTAAACTATTATTTGACCTAGATATATATATGAATGTAAATTTGTTAATGATAAAAATGTTGCAGGAACTTGATTAGTTAAGGTATTAGATAAAAAAAAATTAACTCCACATTTAAAAGTTAAAGATGTGATGATGCATACATATTATAATGCTAAGCTATTCAAGCAAATTATTACAACAACAAAACACGTAAACTATTATTTGCCCATGACATATATGAATGTAAATTTCTTAATGATGGTAAAAGTGTAATTACAGCGAGAAGTTAAATTTTCTCCAAGCGCAAACATGTAATGTCCATCTTTGTCATCGTCTCGCCAAGAGGGAGAACCATTTTGAGCAACTGCCTTAACAAATAGAGAACTAGTGCTATGTTCTGAGGGACCACTTGAAGGAGCATAGCTGGAAATAGTCTCAACATCTTGTCCACAAAACAATCCTACCTGAGCCTACACACAGTCACCCATTCATGTACCACTTAATAGTTAAAAAAACAAAACTTCATCCCGCTGTTATCAACTCAACCAATGCTCTCACAACCACTTCAGAATATTACAAAAAAATACAATCAGTTTACAATCAGTTTAGTGTCAAAACAAAATAAGACAAGCACCTCATTTTCTAAATTCCATTTACATTTGGTTTCAAGGATCGGAACTTGCATAAAGGATTCCCTATTTATAAATAATAACTGCAAAAAGTTTATTAAATTATAAAGAAAATGAACGATCCGATTATACAAATAAAAAAATGAAAATTGATGACAAATTCTAGTTGCATACGTAGATACGAACAATGTTTCACGTCAACAAAATTCACAGAGCAAGAACAAATGCAAAAAAAAAAAACACCCACGTCAACTTTTTAACCGGCACACGGTTTCGTTACGTTAATTAAAGGGGGTAAAACAGAATAAATCCTCACAGAAATCCTGAGACAAAAGAAAACGTTACCGACCCACATACCTAATCTATAGATATTCAACCAGATCTACAGGAAACAAAATGGAAGCACGATAACAAGAAAAAGAATGATCAGATCTCAGATTTAGGAAGAAGAAGGTACCTTAGAAGCCTCAGGAATGTCCCAGCCCAACCGTGCTCTCTTTCTCGGGCGTCGATCCATGTGAGTGTGAGGAAATTCGAAAACCCGTTCCATCTCCATGATTCAGATGACTATGAAAACTTCAAAAGAATGGGGAAATTACGGAGGTGATGGAAAAATATATTGTTTTCGTGAAGATACAGAGCCTTATCTTCAGGAACGCTAATCTTGATGTTAGCCTAAAATTAGCGTCGACGGAGGAGGTTGGGATGAAATCTCAACTTCCACGTATCTACGCATTGAGCGACTTGGTTAAAGGGGGATTCTGTTGCCAGCTTTACACTATAGTTAAATAGGAACAGCCTTTTAACCATGGTTTACTCTGGATGGGTGGATTCTCTTTTCCAATTATTTATCACTATTCCAAAACTTTATCTTAAAATAGCTGAAAATTTTAAATAATATAAATAATTGTTTCTATTGATAACTTCACTCTAATATATCATGCAATTAGGAATTGTTCCACACACGAATTGTTTATGTTCAATTTCTTGATTAATATAATAAGTCAAAAATAGAATAAATAACTGAAATTAGATTTTTTTTGTTAAATTAATATTTTCCCCCTTTATATTTATTGTATATATAATACAAATTATATAATTATTAGTATTAATAATAAACTTTATAATAAAAAGTATTGTTAAATATATTTTTAATGTTTAAAGTTGAAGTGAAATTGAAAATGGTTAATATTTAAAACATTGATATATTTTGATCTTAAAAAAATAAATGAATATAATTTTTTTAACCCAAATGAATTAACTTCTTTTATCTCTTAAAACATTTTAACTTAAACCTCAATCCAAAACACTTCTTAACATCAGTTGATTATATAATTAGCTAAATTAGTAGATAAATTTATTAATTTAAATCATTACTAAAATAATAAAGAATAATACATAATAATGAATCTATATATTAAGTATTTAAATTCTTCTAAAATCTTTAAGTAATTTTTTTTACAAATCAAAATTTATATTAACAAAAAACTATCGAATAATAAGTCTATATATGTATGTTCATTCATATTCATCAATTCAACGTTTTGTTGTTGATTTTCAATAATATCTTTATGATCCTTTACTCATATATTAATATATATATATATATATATATATATATATATATATATATATATATATATATATATATATATATATATATATATATATATATATATATCACTGGTGGGAACTATATCCATAGAAATATAAGGGTAAGATAATGAATATTTCTATATTTCTAATGATAAAAGATTTAATAACTCTAATTAATATCTAATATATTAACCATCTTTATAACATACAGAATCAATAAAACAATTGACTTTAAACATAATATTCATTATACACTCTTAAATTAATAATTCAACAATAATTACCAAATATCTATATAATACATTCATCATGACCCAATACTCATAAATCATTTATAACATGAACATTTGAATTTTTCTCTTTCGAAAGGCCAGTATATTGAGTAACCCAAAAACTCTGCACTTATCATGTTTCTCACCTTTCTCTCATAAGCTATAACAATAGGTTTGAGAATTTGAACTCACAATTACAACCACACCATGAAGATAAAATTTTTATATCCGTGATACAAAAACCTTCATTGCCACTCACCACTAGAAGTCATACTCTATGTGTCTGATATTAGCCATGCTACGATAATCCTCTCAAGAAATCTCATCTCAATACACTACTCATCATTACTTCACATCAAAGTATTACTTTCACTCTATAAGTACAACAATTCACAATATCACATAAGAATTCATATAGTTTCCTTTACCATGATATTTATAACAAAAGTTCACCATTTAAGTTCTTACAACATTTTTTTTAGATTAAGACTACGAGATAAATATCTCTAATTAAAGACATTTAACTGACAATCTCAATAGTTAAATTAAATAATAATGTATATATAATCAAAAGAACGACTCTAGTTTTTAAAATCCAAATTATAAGGTATGAGAAGGAACCAAAGTGTGAAAATTTTGAAAAATTGGTTAATGATGGAGAAACGGAGCGCAAAGAGATAATGACATAAAAGGTTTACCTTGATTGAAGGAAAAAAGGCAAAAGAAGAAAACACTCTGAAGTGTTTGTTGTTTTGTTTTGGAAGTTGGGAGATGAGAGAAAAGTTGGAAGAAATGAATGAATTATTGGAGAAAAAAAAACTGCACCAGTTATTGGAAGAAATTGGCATAAAAAAATTGTTATTAAAAAAACATCAATTTTGATGCCGGTTGTGATTACAAAAGTGACATTTTATGTATAAGTTATAATTAAGTTATAATTAAAATCAGTATTAAAAAAGTAATACTTTTTCAGTTCTAAAATTGGTATAAAAAATTTAATATTTTTTATATCAATTTTAGAATGGATATAGAAAATATTTTTTTTACAAGTATAAAAAAGTTTTTCTGTAATATCAAGACGTCTATAATTATCATTATTATAACAATATTGTAATTTAAATATTTTATTAATTATCACTATCCACGTATAATTTATAATTTAATAATTCAATAAATTATTTTTAGTAATAAAAATTTAGAATATATAAAAATAATAATGATACTACAAAATAAACTTAACAAACATTATCCTTCATCAAACATAAAAAAAATAATTACATCAAAGTACTATATATGTTCAAGTATCAAAGAAAAGATAACATTAGTTCATCATGCAATTTTACAACTACAGTTATTCTATAATCCTAAGATGTTTAATTTCCACCACTTATCTGATTACATTATTTGAAGATGGCACACTGCACAGCAGGAGACAACAATATCAAACCTAAGTTGCATACCCAATATCAGTGTCCACCAATTTGTTGCGACATTGATACTCCGTTTCGTGAGCTCAAATCTAGATAATATCTCTCTCAATGCGCTGTTCTTAACAAGTTGCAGAAGCATGTAAAGACATTACAAAAGGAAAGATGAAACCACAGTATAATGGAAAAAACAAATCTATTACAATCATCTTAAATCCATTCACTGGTACCTGATGATCCTCATACCCCAAAAGATTATTTACAATATGGCATCTTTCACACTACTTATTTACAATAATTTCTCAAATCACACATCCTTCCATTAAAAGCTAAACTCGATAACATAATAAAGTATAACTCTCCCTAGTTCAAATTACATTAACTAGTTATTGTTTGATCTATAGCAACAATAAAGCATAACACTAATTGTATTATCAAAGGATCCATATTTTTTTCTACAAAAATACTTTAAATAAGTAAATATATTTGTGATTTTAGACACAAACACACACATAAACTGTCATATTAAAATCATCAGATTTTATTCTGACAGTTTTCTAATTACCATATTATAGTGTAAAAAAGACGATAATTTTAAACAATCATCATAATATACACAATTTTTTGTAATGGCAGTTCAATTTCTGTTTCCATATTTTGCAACACCTACAAAGTATGAAACTTTTTTTATGGATTCACTGCTAACCAAGATTGCAAAATTATAATATTATAAAATTACAAAACTATAAAGTTGTAAGACTATAAATTATAAAATAACATATGCTAACAATTTAGTCCGAGACAAGTTAACAAAAAATAATGATATGGACTCAATTGAAATGTATAAAATATTTTGCAACTCAATCCACTACACAAATTTAATAGAGATTTTACTAAAAATATTTAAATTTATTAGAAACTTATAAACCTAATCAAGAACAAATTATTAAATTTCAATTACATTGTTCATGTACATAAGTATTACTTCTAAGGTTATTAGTGGTTTCTTTATGCATGCTTCCAGTTGTTTTACACACAATATATTCAAGCATATTTTTTTTCAAACAAGTATCTTCAAGCTTTCAGCACACTTGTTATGTGATGATTTAACACGCTTAGTATTAAGAAATGTGATTTTTTTATTACAAATATATATTTTAAACCTTTAAAATTAACTATTAAATATAATATTTTAATTTATTTTATTACAAATAAAATTATTTAAAACCTTATATAAAATTTGGCATATATATGATTAATGTTAATTTTCTATTAAATAATATTGTCTTAATTTTTACATACTAAAAATATGAAAATATTCTATCATAAGAATGTAAACTGTTTTATCTAATAGAAAAATCATCTTAATAAAGAAAGGTATAGAAAAATATCAAAATTAAAAATAAATTATATATATGTGTTTGAGTGCTAATAAACAACTATCCTTGTTTTATATTTTTTGTTTGTAATAATTAATTTGCAAATGAATAAATAAATTTAAAATATTATTATTATTTTTAAAATGTTATTATTTTTTTTTATGAATAAAATATTTTTTATATTTTTTTTATAATTTTCCATTTTAACTAGAGATAGATAGATGTTAGAGTGACAACATATTTCAAAAGACTATTTAAAAAAAAAATCCATCCTTTTGAAAATCTTATATTTTTCATATAAGATATAAGATGCTTTAATGCAAATCTTAAATATTTTTAGTATTGTTCTCAATTATAAGTGAAATCTTACATTAATAATAATACTCATAATAAATAATCACATTAATGTTGCATAGATAAAATGAATTTATCAACTCTCAGTGTATAACACAGAAAACATTTCATTAGTAATTATTGTTATTATTGTTTTTTGATAAATTATTGACACACAAAAATTTATCAATAAAAATAATATTGTGGATAAATGTAACATCCCAAAATACAGTAATTACTATAAATCGGAATCAATCACAATTAACCGTAAATCAATGCAGTCTTTATATTAATAAAACGAGGTTCCAAAACCGAACGACTTATATACAGAAAATACCATTCACGAAACGGAAACAAGGAAAGTCTAGAACGAACGGTTTTACAAACATATTTAACCGAACGTCAAAATGAAATCTAACATTTACAATCCTATCATAACGAGCGTTCTAAGGCTCGGCTTTTACTTCCACCTCGACCAGATTTTCTTCTTCAATAACTTCTTCTAGAGTGGCCTCGCCTTCTGCTCACATCCACACGGATGATCATTGCAAGACAGGACGAACGTACATAGACAGTTGACAACACAAGGAAAAACGAAAGGGTAAGCTTATATAATTTAAGATATACATCAACACATACAGTGAACATATCATTCCACACAATCACATAGTTTAACATATAACATCATGTAACATTGTATAGTAGATATATATATATATATATATATATATATATATATATATATATAAATCATAGAGACCGTCCGGACTGTATGAAACCGTGTAGCTACAGGCGTCCTCGCACCCGAGTGTGTAGTAGCCGGGATACATCTAATCAGCTGCCACTCGAGTTAGTCTTTCTTACTTCGCCCATGTTAACTTATGGACTAAGGACCTCTGCCATTCCCACACATGAAACTCCCCTCTACGTGAAGATGAGTGTCACGAAATATCAGGATGGACCAAGCCTGGCCTAGCTTATCCACAGTCATACTTTACCAAATTTAATATTCAAATATATATATAAGAGACGTTCCTCCATGGAACGCTCGTTCAAATTCCATAATCATATAATCATTTAATATAGTGTTCACACCTCTTAATATTTCATATTCATAACATTTTCATTCTATGTTCCACTCTCTTAAAAGGACGAACGTTAAACTTTCTTGAAGGAAGAGGACGAACGTTAAAAGCCAGATTTAGAAGAACTCGTTAACAATCAGAAAGACTCCAGAATAATACGACTATTTTCAGAGTATTTTAAGTACCAAGAGGACAGGTTGACTCCTCTGTGAACGAAGATACATCAAGAAGAATACTTAACTACATTAGGAACCTTTTGTTTCAAAAGAGGTCGACTGCCAGTCAATGACCGAACGCGACAATATACATTTATTAAGTATTTTGGACGAACGCTATTTACGTTCGTTAAGGAATCAACGATAGGACGAGCGTTCAATCTAAGACCGAACACTTCATTAAAACGAACCCTTAGGTAGATGACCAAGAATCAATCATGACGAACGCTTAGTACAAGACCGAGCGCTCTTTAGGACGAACGCTTGGTTTAACACCGAGCGCTATTTAGGACGAACGCTTGGTTTAAGACCGAGCATTGTTTAGAACGAACGTCGGTATAAGAACCGAACCTTACATATTTTTAAAGTGTAAAGTATTTATATACAGCTGAGCTGAACCGAACGCTCAGACCTTTAATTGGGGACGCTCGCTCTCAAGCGGAGTTCTTCCCAAATGAAAGAATTCCATCTAAGTTATTTCAGAGAAAACCGAACGGTATAAGACCGTACGGTGACGAGCGTAATTTATCATATAAGGTGATTTACGTTTCAGATTTTTCAACCATAACAGATTTCAGATTTCCAACCTTTAAACTTATACTTTTAATTCATATGATTTTCAATTTATAACTTTATAACAGTTCATTCCAATTACTTCATATTCAACATCATCATACAGATTTACTTCATACAACATAAGCATCCATGTTCATGATCATACATCTCAATCATATACCTCATACATTCGCATTCATATGCATACATGCATTTCAATCATCAACATGCATACATCCAAATCAGATCATACCACATTCAAGTATAAATTAAACATATAAGCTTCCCTTACCTGGATACAGTGTACTCCCAAAAAGCAAGGTTTAGTTCGTCCTCTAACAGTGTTCTACCCTCAGGTTTCGCTCAACAAATTTCACTTAAATCTAAAACACCAGAAATCAGAAACAACTCAGACCTATAACCCAATGCATGCAACCAAACCAGGGTTCGCATGAAACCAAATGGACGAACGGTTAGCGACTAGAACTTACCAGTTCCGATCCCAATTTTGTTCGGTCCAGAATGACGTTCACGTCTCTAGGAACGTTTTTACGGTTCTGAAACGTGATCGGAGAAGAAACTTGAGAATTACAGTAGAGAGAAGTTGGGAGGTTCTAGAGAGAAGATGGAGAAAATGGGGTTTGAGTTTCGTGAGGAAGAAGGTGAATGCAGAGAGTGAGAAGAAAGGTTTTTCAGAAAAATCATTTTTCTTCCCAACGTCAAACGGACGTGCACTCTCATGCGGACACCTGTTTTCCACTGTATATTCAGAATGTTCTAATGTGACAAATGGCAGGCGTGCAGTAGAGAATGTGAGTGCGTTTTAATGAGACTGAGTGTGTGGCACAGTGCATTAATGAGAGCAACCAGGTGACTCAGCAGTGCATTTAATTGGATTAGACAGATGGATTATGATTAATTTTCCAAGGCCTCACAATAAAATTTATAAAAAAATTATCATCATTAATAATTATTAACAAATATATTTATCGTTAATTATCGAGTTTAAAAAAAAAAAATATTCGTGATTAATTACTAAAAGAAGAGATATTTGTACATGACTAAGATATTTGTACATGACTAAGATATTTGTATATATATCGATCTCAGCCACAAAACTTCTTTAACAAGCTCATCGTGTCTAGTTTTAGGGATTGAAGGTTTTTCTTTATCTTCATTTAAAAAAACTTCCTAAAAGAGAGTTTTCCAATGGAACAATGTGTCACCTCTGACTTTAAGAAACTTTTTCATTGAATAATTAAAGTAAAAGCTTTCGCATGGGACCTTGTCTAACACTATTTAAAATTATTGAAAAACTTGGAGAAAAAATAATTATATCGGGTTGACGAAGACATTGATAATGAAAATGTGGTTCATATAAGTTGACATGATTGCTAAGGATGAAAATATGACATGGCAATATTATCAACGGTGATAAAGATACGCGTATTTAAATGATATATTGGTTTCAAAAATTGATTCATTAAGCATTAAATTTGTTAAAAAAATTATTTATACTTTATTTATGAATCTAATGATATAAGGAAGATATTGGATAACGAGAAATTAAACGAGTTTTATTTTTTTAATTAAGATTTTCTATACGAGATGTTAGTAATTCTTTTAATATGATTTTTAATAAATATGTTTTCGATGAGTTACTTTGATTTGACACATGTTTATCAAATATTTTGGAAATGTAACAAATTATATTATATTATTGAGATGGATTTGAAAATTATAATTTATTGTGTGTGATATTTTAGAAGTATGGTCTTCTAATAAAATATATAAATATAAAATTATAATTTACTTGAAAGTTGATTCTGCGCCAAACAAAAACAATCAAATGATATAAAATAAATAAATTGGAACACACATATAGAGTTCGATAAGTTAAAAGAAAAAAACTAATCTAAATCACCAAAAGATGAAAACAAAAGAGGGAAACTACTTAAAAAAACATCTTTCTTATTTACTTAAACATGTGAAAACCTTAAATTATTCACATTTAAAAGGAATTAGGTAAATATTTATTATTTTAAAAGAAAATTTAATCAATCAAGAATGGTCTTCATTCTACTATTGTCTACTAACTAATAGGATCTTATTAAGAAAAACATTATAATAAGTTTTTGAATGGGATAAAAAACACACAAATAATGTAGAGAAATTTTTGTTTAGAGATTATGTGATTTATGAAATAAATAATTAAATAGTTTATATTAGATTTTATATACTTAAATATAATTAAAGATTTTCACTTTTATTCACTCAATAAACTCAGTCTTTCTAAATAAAATAAAAATGTCCGAATTTTTCAAACATGGTTTCAAACTAATAAATATATGTGGTGAGATAGAGTGTAATTTTGAAAAGTATTTAAAAATAATCATAAAAACATTATTTAACCTAAAAATGACAATGTAAATTGACTTTCCCAATATAAGAATTTTGTGGACTAATTTTGTTGATTCGCAATACATAACAAATAAATATGTTAAATACTTCATTAACAAAGATACATATAAATAAATTATTATTTAAATTAAAAATTTCTATAGTAGTTAATTAATACTAAATACAGACAATATAACTGTTTTAAGAATTCAAAGAATGAAAAAATAACAGTTGTGTGTAACTTAAAAATGAAAATAAGATAAAAAAAGAATTGTGAGTTATATATATGAGCCCACTCTGTCTCGTCATGACTCACGGATTGCGAATTGTACATAACGGACTTGTACGAATCAGCATCAGCATATCAAACTACTTGACATTCTCATCCACTTGATATATAAAACTATTCAATAATACATTCACATATTATTTTTCTACTTTTCAAGATTCCAAACATGAATTGTAAGTGTCGAAGAAAACAAACATCCTTTAGATTAAAATAATCCAGTTATGATCTTAAGAATTGAACCGGTGCAGACTATTTTTAATAATATAATAATATATATTATGATTTTAAATTACTTGGGTCGTACTTTTGTGCAGGAACATGTCAAGTTTACATGCTAGCTGTTTTTTTATTTTTTTTTAAATATAAAAGTTTATATTTTTATAACCATTTTCCTTTTATTTATATGTCTATATAATCAAGCGTTTCTGGCAAAACAGCAATACCAAAAGCCATGATCTCTTTCGTAGTGTTTGGGTTCCTCACGCTCCTTTTCACCTTCACATTGCTCACACAGTTGAGAAAGCCCTCTGCTGAAAAGAGAAGGCTACCTCCGGGGCCAAAGAAACTACCTTTCATTGGCAACCTCCACCAGCTTGGAACGTTGCCCCATCGATCCCTTCAACACCTTTCACGTAAGCATGGACCTCTCATGTTCTTGCAGCTAGGTTCCATACCAACCTTGATAGTCTCTTCTGCTGACATGGCGAAAGAGATTTTCAAAAACTATGACTCTGTTTTCTCTGGGAGGCCTCTAGTACACGCTGCAAACCGCCTAGGATACGGCTCAGCCGTGAGTTTTGCACCGTACGGTGAGTACTGGAGGGAAATGAGGAAAATCATGATCTCAGAGTTACTGAGTCCGAAGAGGGTTCGATCGTTTGAAGCTGTGAGATTTGACGAGGTCAAACGTATTCTTGAGGCTGTTTCTCTGTCCCCTGGTCCTGTCGATCTGAGTGAACTTACTCTCTCATTGACCAACAACGTTGTTTGTCGAGTTGCTCTTGGCAAAAGGGAAAAGGGTACGGGTGATTCAAATAAGGTTTACAGAATGCTTAAAGAAACGCAAGAAATGTTGGGAGGGTTCTTTGTGGATGACTTCTATCCACATTTGGGGTGGCTGAACAAATTCAGCGGCCTTGAAAGCAGACTAGAGAAGAATTTCAGAGACATGGATCGGTTTTACGACGAAGTGATCAAGGAGCACGTTGATAAGTCTCGTGAGACGGCAGGAACAGAGCATGAAGATGTTGTGGATGTGCTGCTTCAAGTTCAGAAGGATCCGAATCAACCCATTGCCATCAGTGACCAACAAATCAAGGGAGTACTAGTGGTGTGTTTATTAACAAGAGAAATTATTATTTCAACATATAACTTTTTTTTAGATTCTTTTTACACTATCTTTCCTTATTTTTTTTCTTCTGAAAAACTATAAAAATTTATTTTTTTAAAATTATTTTATCCTTTTTTAAGTACTTAAATAAATCTGTGTCATACTACTCTTACTCTATTAATTACTATTATACAAAGGATGGAACACCAACAAGTTAATAACTATTATATTAATATTTTTATTATTTTTTAATTAGATTACTTATATATATATATATATATATATTATAATTAATACGAGTTTTAAAATGGATATTAGTTTAAGGATATCAAATTATCATTTCTTATTTATTATTTATTTTTTACCAACATATATTTCACATGTAATAGGATATCATATCTTTGATTATTCTCATTGCATCTCTCTATATATTTTATAACTCAGTCTTATTTAAGAGTAAAACTTGATAACTTTTTTGTATCTGAAGTTAAGATGTCTTATTTTATAATTTTTTTGAGGATCACCTTCTTATATAATTTTTTAAGACTATCTTACTAGTTTTGTTTCAATATATGAAACTTATAAAAAACTTATACTTTTATAATTTTCACTTATATCAATAATTTGAATTTTTAGAAAACAAACGAAATTTTTTAATCTTATATTCTATAATATTATTTGAAATTATATCATATTAATAAAATTTTAAAATTTAATTCTTAAGCTTAAAACTCTTGGACTAAAATTGATTATCCACTTATATATATTTTTATCACTTTATTTTGTTACTACGTGTGAAATAAATAGATGATATTTGCTTGTCATTTCTGGGATTTTTAATCGAAATCTTGTCGGCCAGAAAGCACAGAAAGCACGTGGAACAAATGGATGACAAACAAAGAAATTAGAAATCAAATGAATTTTTATGAAATAATGCAAAAATAAAATATAATTTTGTATAAATATGAATAATGATATATTTTGACACATTTTTATATTTATATAATATAAAAGTAATATAATCATAAAAAATATTTTTTTATATTTAAAAAAATAAAATAAAAAGCTTAGTATCGAATGTAAAATATTTATGTTTCTAAATATCATTTTTCATAAGATATTTGTTTCATCTAAAAGAAAAATACAAAGCGTCGGCGTTGATTTCTGTGGTCCTTTCTCTTTCAAAGGAAGATGTGGAAGGATTTGATTTCCACTCTTTTGTGGATCTTTTCTTGGAGACTTTTTTTAAAAGAATTTCAGCCACAAAATAAAGTTGACTTTAATTCAATTAGAATTAGGAGAAAAAAGAAAACTAGGCATGTTGATACAATGATTAATAGAAGACATGACACTTTTGATTGGTTAGTACAACTGAAGTAGTGCTCATTACTCACTAATCTGATACAAATAATAATTTTTGTGATTGAAAATACATGTAGGACATATTTGTAGCAGGAACTGATACTGGTGCAGCAACAATGATATGGATAATGTCCGAGTTGATTAGGAATCCGAAAGCAATGAAAAAGGCACAAGAAGAAGTAAGAGAAATTATGGAGGGAAAGGACATGGTAGAAGAGATTGACCTCCCAAAGCTCTTGTACCTCAAGTTAGTTGTGAAGGAGGCACTGAGACTCCATCCCCCTGCGCCATTGCTTGTACCAAGAGAGACAACAGAGGCCTGCATCATCAGAGGGTTTCAAATCCCTGCCAAAACGAGAGTGCTTGTCAATGCAAAATCAATAGCAATGGATCCAGCTTGTTGGGAGAATCCAAATGAGTTCTTACCAGAGAGGTTCTTGAACAGCTCAGTAGATTATAAAGGGCAACACTTTGAGATGTTGCCATTTGGGGTAGGCCGAAGGAGTTGCCCTGGAGTGAACTTTGCCATGCCTCTTGTTGAGTTAGTGCTTGCAAATCTTCTGCTTCGTTTTGACTGGGAACTGCCTGTTGGACTTGGAATACAGGACTTGAATATGGAAGAAGCAATTGGCATAACCATGCACAAGAGAGATCACCTTTGGCTGAGAGCCACCCCCTTTCACGTGTAGCGCTTTTCTTCTTTTTCTTCAATGTTCAGCTTTGAAAACGGTGATTGTTCATGTTATAATTTAAGAAATTAATAAATATAAATCTTTCGTTAAAAGTTTCAAGGTAAGTTTGTTGATAAGTGGAGATGGAAGAAAATGCTGTGGAGAAGTTAACATTTAGATGTGTCTCTCTTGATCACATCGGTGTAATGTAAACATCTAAACAGCTTCTGTCTAGTAGAGAGATCTATGGTTAATTAAGGTTGATTTTTGGTTGGTTATACTCTGCTGGAAGTGTTGTGTAGGTTGTACACGATCTTTGAAAAACAAGAATGCTCTTATTGTTGGTATGGGAAAGTGAATAGGTGATGCCTAAAGTGTTAAGTAGACCTTTCTTTAATAGTCAATTAAAGAAAAGGAAAAATGGTCTTGTGACTATAGTCAAGTCAAGTAATGTAATGTACATTTAAGGGAAGTGGTTGAGATGAAAAATGTGATGAAGGCGAAATCATGGTTTTGAAAAACAAAAATTGAACCTTTTTAAAAAGTAAATCGGTCTTCTGGCTGATAATTTTATTAAGATGGTATAATAGGAGGTGAGAAGGGTGTGCAAAGATTCCATTAAATGGGTTTACCAATAAATTCCAGCACCATTAGTCCCATTAATTGCAGCCAACTAATTTGCACATGCAATTGCTTTTAGTTGCCAAAATTATCCAAGAAACATATCTATTCCCGTGATTACTAACGACCAATAAAGGCATTCTGATGCATGGTAGCTCCGCAATGGCTTCAGTAGGCAAACCATCTTACAGAAGACTGAAAAATGAAGAATTGGAAGAAGAGATAGTAAAGAAAGAAGTGAAAAAAGCAAGGGCGTGGCTTAAGTTTCGGGCTCTAGCGGGTAGAAGAAGGCCAAGGCTTCGTGTTGCAGCACTGAGAATATTTCTTAGAAAAAGAAGCAAGTTTCTTTCTAAATTCAGGGTTCGGTGGCGCAAGGCCTTGAAGAGATTGAGGAATGGACAGAGTCACATGAATGATCTGTTTGGAGGAAATTTGTTGCTGATGCAGGCAAATCTTGCTCCTTTCGATTGCGGTAAGAAACCTTACATGGCTCATGGCCTTCAACGATCACCCACGATCATCCTCTAAGATTTTTAGTTTTCATCCTATAAGAAAATTTATATTTCTGTTACTCTCTCCCATTACTATTTATGCAACAATCAAAGATAACAAAAATAAATAATAGTGTTCTAAAAAGAATTCTATAAATTATAAACTATCGTTTTCTTTTGGGGTAGATGGGTTATATGCCATTTTTTCTTTTCTTCTTCTTGTTCCTTAATGTGGACATATGGAACCACACTAAGAATAACTCACTTTATAACCGACAAGTTGTTTTGTTAAAAAAAATATAAGGACATACAAATATTTTTAAAGCTTAAACTAAAATAGTTAATTGATTAAAGTTTTGTGGAGGAAAATTTATTTAATAATAAACTTATTTAAACCTAAAAAGTATGTATTTAATACAATATGTTATTTACCTTAAATAAATAAATAAGTTATTTTATTAGAGAATCATAAGTCTTTCCTTAATTGTATTTATTTGATTTAGCTAAAATAAATAAATTAATTTATTGGAGAATCATGCTATGTTACACTCTTTTTATAGCTGTATTTATTTAAGGGGATATGGTAGAAAGAAAAGAATTTTCAAAGAATATATTATGGAAGTGATTGATAGGTTAGTTGATATGTGATAAACTCTTATAAGTTTCAAGTCTTGTTATATTATAAGTGTTTAATAAATTAGTTAATAAACTAATTAAAAAATGTAAAGTGATATAAAATAATATAACGGCATAAGTTTTAAAATATATAAATGAAAATTTTGTTTCAAAATAAAAATATACTATTTAGATTTTTTTAAACCAGTTAAATTCTAATTATTTTTTTAATATTCCTATTTATATTTTAAAACTTGTATAATTTTTTTTTATTTGTCTTCTGTTTAAACAAGTTGTATATATATATTTTTTAATTTTTATTGTTCGTAATTTTCAAATAACAGCATTTCATAAATTATTTATTTCTTTATTTAAAATATTAAATCTTTTTAATTTGAACTGTGTTAAAAAAAGTTATTTAAATAAATCTGGTATTAGAACACAACAATACTGAATTGCATAGAAATGATTCACTTTTATTAACAGTGATCTTGACTTAATAGCCAATCAATGCACCTTTACGTTCGCACTACAATTGCAAAATAGTCCATTTAACGAAAATCAAGGCTAATGGTAATAGAAACAACAATAATTTAAAATACATAAATACTCTTAAAGACTAAGAATTCTTAGTAAACTAAGATATTATTCAAAACAGAAAAACTGCACCAACACTTCTTATTTCCTCCCTTCAACTAAGTTCTATGAAAGGTTTAGTTTATGTCAGAAATGTCACTTCGAATAGCTTTCGAAGTTTTTGAAAAAATTCAATCTTATTCTTATCCGCCATCTAATTTTGACTTTTCTAATAAACTAAGTCAATTGTATCTTTTTGGTAAGATTTTTTAATAAATGAACTTGTGGCCACACATAATAGGATTTTTGGACAACTTAACGATTGAGTTGTTATCACACATCACAGTTGTAAAATCTTCATAAAAATATCCCAACTCTTTCAAGATTTTTTTCATCCAAATTCTTTGACAAACACCGATAGCAACTGCTACAAATTATGCGATGGTTGATAAATAGACTGTTTTTCCTAACATAATGAGACAACAGTTGAACTCATTAGAAATACATAATCAGATCAACTCATCATCTCTTATGGTATTGTAACAAATTTCATAATGCACGTATGACTCTGTTTTTAGTTGATACATTTTAACAATGTGTATCGAGTTTTAATAGATAAAAATATTCTCATATATCATAGATTCTAAGTTTTAAAGTTAAGGTATTTTAATAATTTTCATTCTCAAAACTAAAAAAAAAACCCAAACCCTTAGTCATCTCTCTCATTCCTCTTAACCATTTTTCTTTCATCTCTCTCACTCCAACATTTTCTCTGTCATCCCTATGTAGTTCCAATTGAAAAAATCAGAAACACTTACACTTAAACAATCTTACAAAAAATGATTTTATAATGGATTTTCATTTTATAATTTTTGTCTTATCTAATTTTATTCAATTTTCACAAGCGTAAATGAATTGGTAATTGACCAGGAAAAAATCAGAAATACTCGCTATTAAACAATTTCTTACAAAAAATGATTTTATAATGAGTTTTCATTTTATAATTTTTGTCATATCTAATTTTATCTAATTTTCACAAGCATAATGACATCAAAGGAATTGGTAATTGGCCTAGAAAAAAATCAGAAACACTCATTGTTAAACAATTTCTTACAAAAAATGATTTTATAATGAGTTTTCATTTTATAATTTTTGTCGTATCTAATTTTATCTAATTTTATCTAATTTTTACAAGCATAATGACATCAAATGAATTGGTAATTGGCCTGAAAAAAATCAGAAACACTCGTTGTTAAACAATTTCTTACAAAAAATGATTTTATAATGAGTTTTCATTTTATAATTTTTGTCGTATATAATTTTATTTAATTTTCACAAGCATAATGACATTCTAAGGTATTGGTAATTGTCCTGGAGTTTTTTTTTTAGAGATGATGATTCAACATATGCAAATGATGAAATTAGAGAGGTTAGTGAAGATGGTGAAATTGAAGAGATCTTGAATGAACATTTGCCTGAAAAAAGGTTGAAGTGAGAAAGATGAAAGAGAAAGGGTTGAGAGAAATGAGAGAGGTGAGTAAGGGTTCAGGGTTTCTTTCTTTTTTTTAGTTTTGAGAATGTTTAACCTTAAAACTTAGAATCCATGATATATAAGAGTATTTTTATTTTTGTCTACTAAAACTCGGTACACATTACTAGAATGTACCAACTGAAAAACAGGCGCGTACACACGTTACCAAACCTCTATCTATATATATAAATATATATATTATTCTTGTTTAGATATTTTAATCAATTAGTATACTTGTTAAAAATACTTTGATATTTAAATTAATTTATTATTTAATTGATTTAAAAATTAGTGTTGTAATAAATACATAATAAAAAGTTCCAACCATCCTAACTTTTACATGCATTTATAGGTTTTTTATGAACTTATTATTAAGATCGAACAAATTTTGATCTAATTCTGTTAAACCTAATTATCAATTTATTTAGTTTAACTGAAAGATTATTTAATTCTAATAGATACTAATAAGTTTTCCCTCAACTTAAAAGATAGAATAAATCAGTTCATAGATACCATTTATGCATATACAATATAAAATTAAAAAAAAAAACTGACATAACCTAAGAGAACATTAGTGGGGTTCCAATCTAACATATACTAATAAACATGTTTTACTTAAGAACATAAACTCTTTAACAGGGACCGCAATAATGATCCATCACTAATACTATTTCAGAAGGAGAAAAAAATGGTTTTGTTTGACTTTAGAAAATAGAGATGAGAAATGTGTGAAGCTTATTGAGTCCATATTGAGGATAAATACGGTAAACAATTACATAACGTAATTACTTTAATAATGGGGGAAAGTCAAATAGATATGTCCACTATAATAGGTTGTATGCTCAACAAAATCTATAGTGTGCATTGTTTTGGAAACTAAGCTGATTTAACAAATTCAATAGATTAAAAAGTGACTAAAGTGTTAGCAAGAGGATAAAATCTATACACATAATCTAATTTCTCTTTTTTTTTTTTTCTAAATCAAACCGTCTTAAAATATTATTTCATTCTCTTTTTTAAAAATCAAACAAAAACCTCTTTTACCACGTTTTTGTATATGTTTCTGTCTGGTATTTTCATTCACTATATTTCTTTACAAATTGTTCAAAACAAAAAAGGGTGTTTCACTCTACACTTATAAGGATTTCATCTTGTATCCTCAATTTTTATAAATTAGGTTGTTGTGCATTAAAATTTTGACCGTTTGATGATGCATTGAATGAATGAGTGTTGAATATATATTTCAGTATTTACTTTTTTTCATTGTACCCCATTTCATTTCTTCCTCTCATTCCTTCTTTTAGTGGTCTTTCAGATAGATTGAGAGAGACTTTTCGCGAGATTGTTCATGTTCGAGACAACTGGAGTGTTAATGTTGGGTTAGTGGTTGACATTTGAGTTGGGAAAATGTTTTTTTTTTAAATTCTTACATAAAACAGATACCTAAATTTATAATAAAACTCTCGACTTATAGTCGAATATCAAAATCCGATTTTTTTATGAGATTTCGGTATACAATAGAGTATGAATCGACGTCTAAAGAAGAAAAAATCAAATTTAATAATAAAACATATATCGGATACAGAACCCAAAAAAACAAAATTGAATCTCGAAATATGATTCTCCTTGTAGATCCATATGGGTTTTGAAGTTCTTTTATTTAAAATGTTATGCATGATTTAGACCAATCTATTTGGTGTGTCTATGAATGATATTAAATAAATTTAGCATAAATTTTCTAAAAAAAAAGCCTCCATTATATTTGGCTTATGCTAAAAAAAAATTGTATTTTGTCATGAATAACACCTATCCATTCTTTGTACTATAAGTTGACGATGTACAAACTAGCTGTACTCATAATTAACCATGAACTATAATTGATATTATATAATTCATTTGACAATAAACCTAAAATTTGGTGTTTTATTTTTAAGTTTTGCGATCATTCAATTTAAGTATTATTATTTTGGTGTTTTATTTCTTAAGTTTATTACATTATTTTATTAATTTTATAATTTAATTATAAATTTTTAATTTATTCTATTAGTTTTTCATTTTTAAATTTTTTTTATAAAATAAATTGTATGACTTTCTTTAATTTATTAAAATAAAACTGGTATGTAAAAAATTGATATGAAAAATTTAAATAATTTTTTAGGTAGTTTTAAATAAATATTAAATATTAAACAAATCAAACATTAAATTCTATAAAATTATAAAATTTTTAAATAAATATTAAATAATTACAAACAATTAATTTTAATTCAAAATAAATTTAATTAATTAAAATATTTATATAATTATAAAATCCTAATATTTCATTGAAAAAAGTAACAAAATATCTTAAAATTATAAAAAATTAAAAACCTGTAAAACAAATAAAACATTAAATAATTAAAAGCAAAAATTTTAATCAATTTAATTAATTCATTAATATATTATTAAAAATAAAAAACTATAAATTCTATAAAATTTTAAAAAAATAAAATAAATATTAAATATTTACAAACTAAATTATTTAATTTAAAATAAATATAATTAATTCAAATATTTATATAAATAATTAATTAATTAAAATAAAACAATTTAATTAAAATTAAAATAAACAAACTAGAAAACAAAAAACAAAAAACAATTCAAATCAACAAAATTTAATCAAAATATAAATTATTAATTAATTAAAATAAATATATGCATCAAATAATAAAATTTATTAACAATTAAAAAACAGCTTCTACAACCCACATCTACAGCCTAATTTTACATATACAAATATGCTATAAGGAAAAAAATATTAACAAAATGCACTTAATAAGCTGAAGCTGGAAGCTATCCACGAAGAAGAAGAAGCGAACCTGGATGTGGAGAAAAAACCAAAGTTGTATTTGGAAAAAAAGAAAAAAGCAAAGAAGAAAGAAATTGAGATTCGAAAGATAAACAATAGTTTTCGAAAAAAGAGATAGTTGTTGAAAGGTGAAAGTTGTTAAAAGAATCTGAAAAAAAAAAATCTTCCCCTTTTATTAAAAATTAGGAAAACATTTTTTTAACAAATTTTTTTTACAATTTTTTTACAAAGGTTACGTGTAGTTTATTATTGATTCGTTTTAAATATTTTTTTTAAAAATAAATTTAAACAAACCAATAAAACAGCGATATTATCTATTGTAAAAATTTTGGAGCTATGAATATGACTTTAACTTTGTTTTTATTTTATAGAATTTTGATAGGTTAATGCATCTAGAATAAACTATAATAATATGACACAAAAATTCAGACATTTAAGTTTTTACTATTTTAAATTTTATCATTTTCATTCATGTGAGATTTATATTTTTTGTTTCTTTTTCTAATTCAAAGCATTGATTTTTGAATTGATAAAAATATGCACATGCACTGTGGATGAACATATTTTCTATCAAACAACCACATTTGTTTATGCACTGTGGATGAACATATTTTCTATCAAACAACCATATTTGTTTTTGTGGTTATTAATTTGTGTTTAATATTTTTATATGATTATTAACCACACATTCACTTTCTTTTAATATGTTTTATCTGTACTAGGTTTGTTGAAAGAAGTTAATGTCCTCTTTTTTTTTTCCCATAATTTAACATAAAATTATTTGAATCTTCCAATTATATTACAAGTCGCCAATGCAGGTTTTATTTTAAGTCCTAGACTATCAATTTTAAGTCAGATATTTTATTATTTATTTTTTATTTTGGAAGTATTTATTATGTATTGGAAATTTAAAATATATATTCGGTTTTGAAAATTTGTGTATTGTGTAGGTTTTGGTTTCGTGCCAAAACAAAATTAATTTAAAAAAATACTTAAATTCGTTGTTTTTTTATTTAGAAATTTATTAAAATTTAAGTTAGTTGATTTACACCATATTTTAAATTTAAATATATATATATATATATATATATATATATATATATATTATTTGGATACTTCAATTAATCAATGAAATATATATGCTAAAAATAGTTCAATATTTAAATCTGTCAGAACTCATTTAAAACCCACTAAAAACTCTAAGTAGTGGAAAACAAGTGTCAAGAAAGGGATTTGGAAATCAGAAAGTGGAAAACATGTGGCTGCAGGAGAGTGGACGTTCGTTTTTTATGACGGCAGTAGTTAATGCCAAATTTCAAATGTTGTGCCATTTCTCTGCATGCTTACCTTCTCCTCCAAATCTCTGAACCCATTTTTTCCTCTTTCTCTCTAAAACCTTCTTCATCTTCTCTCTAAGAAATTATCATCTTTTCTTTCTCCGATCATCACTTAGGCACCATTTCCGCTCTTTCGGTGTCAAGGGCTTTCGATTGAACCGATCGATTTGCGAATCTGAGCTGGAAAGTTCTTCTCTTCACTCAGCCGTGCGGTTTCCTGGACATGCAAACCAAGTTCTGATTTCATATGTTGATCACTCTTCTAAAATGAGTGGTTCTGATAGTGTTTTGATTTTTACTTGGTTTAGTTTTGGAAATTGTTGAGCGTTGAGGGTAGAAGGACTTATAGAGGTGTACCAGTAACCATATCTTGAAGCGTTCTTTCACGTAAGAGTTAAGGGAAGCTTATTTAATTTAATTTTATTCTTGCTTGGAATGATGACATATTTGTGTGAATATTGGATGAATATGAAGTATGATTGTTACTATGTTTTGGCTGTATGAATGTATGAAGATAAATGTTGAGAAATGTATTGATAAGAGTATGAGTTCTAAGTCTGGAGTTTCATGTGAAAATTGATGTTCGTCAATGAAGGTCTTTGACCGTGGGGTTTTCTTGTGGACTCGGTTGAAACAGGATTCTTTCATTTGGAAAGAATTCTAGTTGAGGACGAATGTCTTAATTTTGTAATATTTGTACATGAGCGTTCGGCCAAGGGTAGTCGTTCCTTGGTATTTGGTTATAAACTTAAGTATATCTATATGTATTTGTATATTTCGTTCGTTTGTGAACACTATTTAAATGGTATCTTATTATATTTATCAAGCCTTTCTTCTATAAGTTTAATAGTGCTCAGTCTTACACCAAGCGCTCGTACTAAGTAGTGTTCGGTCTTACACCAAGCGCTCGTACTAAGTAAGTGCTCGGTCTTACACCAGGCGCTCGTTCTCGTTTCCGTAATCTATCTTTATAATAAGAGCGTTCGTCCAAACTCCATAGAGTTCGCTCTCTACAATGCTCAGTCTTCAACTGACATTCGGTTTCCTTGAGGTTTAGCTCATTAAGAAGCTAAGTATTTATTGGCGATCGATTTCTTCATATGATTCCGTCAAGTACTATTATTTGGTGTCCTTCAATACCTGTCTCAATTGGTTTCGGCCTAGAGTTCTAGCACTCGGCCTAGGCTTTATGGTGTTCGGTTTGAACTCTCAAGAGTCAGTTTATTAAATTGGCTCACTTGATAAACAACATTCAATTTTATTAGTCTCTGAGAAGTATTATTATATTCGGTCTTTTTCACAACTAGTGAGTAACTCTCTCAATTTGATTATGTTTGAGTTGGAGACATCTCGGTCTCACTCCAAGTGTTTGGTCTTGTTCTGGATTAAAAACTAACATGCGATATTTAGTATCCTAAGGAATCATTATTCAAATTGGTTTAGTTGAGGTTTTAATAATGAAAGATGATAGAATACGATATGGATGAAATGATTTTGGTTATGGAAGAGTGTTCCGGGGAGGAATATCTCATGATTTGATATTGGAATGGTAAAGTATGAATGTGGGCACGCTAAGCTGGCGGTTCATGTGTGGGAATAGCAGGAGGTCCTCGTCCTTATGGTTAATTTGGACGGAACAGACTAACCTCGGGTGGCAGCTGTTGAGGGTATCTCAGTTACTACATCACCCGGGTGCACGAACGTCGTAGCTACGCAGAATTCATACAATCCGGACAGTCAGAGTCTAGTATTAGGCTTTGCATGAAAGAGTTAATGAGTTATCTTGTTTAAATTGATTGAGTGAGATATATGTTGATAATTGAATTAAATTACATAAGCTTACCCTATTTCCTGTCTTGTCCGTTTTGTACGTTCGGTGGTTGTCCTTCTGTTGCAATGATCATCCGTGTGGATGTGAGCAGAAGGAGAAGCTTTGCTGGAAGAGGCGCTGGAAGAAGAAAGTTTGGTCGAGGTAGATGTTAAGACCGAACAGTCGAGCCGTTCGGTCAATAGTTAGTTTCTTTGTGTGATAACCGTTCGATCATCTTTTGTTTTCTTCTTTTGTATGACCGTTCGATACGTCTTCTGTAAACTGTTTGGCCATAAGCATACGTCTCATCTTTTGTAAGACTGAAATATTATTAATATGTGATTATTCCCTTATATAGTTTTTATATTGTATTTTTGGAATGTTACAAAGTCAGTTTAATATTTAATTGGTTTAGGAATTAATATTATAAGGCTTAATACCTCTTTTGGTCTCTCGAGGGAGGGGTTGTGTTCAAAATGGTCCTACCTTTTTTAAAAAGTAACAATTGATCCCAACTTTTGAAAAAACGGTTCAAGTTAATCTTTTTTGCTAACGGCGTCAAAAATTAAACGGTGCAGCGGCTCCCTGGACAAAACTCAATGATGTGTCAATTTTATGTGATTGCGTGACCTTATTAGATTTATTAATATGTAAAATTGAAATTGAGAGAAAATAAATTGAGTACGTGACAACAGGTTTTACGAGAGAGGTTAAAAAAAAGAGGAGTTAGGGTTAGAATGAAAATCGCCGTTTGAGATTAAACTTTTTGGTGAAAACTTTGTTGAAATTGAAGTCTCGTTGAAGGTGAAATTTTAAGAACAAATTGAAAAGCGTAACTCAGGTTAGAGCGAATTGAAAAGCGTAACAAGTATTGCTGGCACGACATAAAGGAAAAGGGAAAGGATCTTGGAAGTGTGGAAAATCCTCAAAAATGAACAAAGATCGCAAGACTAGTGATGTAGGTGAAATAAAATAAATTGAAGCACAGAGCAACACTGATCCTGACACTGTATATTTGAAATTAGAAAGGAATTATTTTTTAGGAAGGCTAGAATAGTTTTGCTAGTTCCGGTGCAATAATTCATGAGTAAGGGTTTTAGCTTCTTCTTCTTCATCATTAGAGTACCCCAATATTCAATCTCGTATCTCCTAGTAGGGCTTTACCCATGGATTCTCTTCCAAAACTGCGCCACTCTAATATCACTCTCAATCACCACACTTTACCATTTCCCACGGTCTTATCATCTTCTCTCTTTCCACTCTCGACCTCCATCACAGTTTTCCTCTTCGTCGTCGTTCAGGTTGCCTTCCATCAGAGCCTCCATTTCATGCTCCTCAAACGGCCCCGCGTCTCCCTCCTCCAAAAACGCCCTCTCTCTATCCTCATTTTTCCAAACCCTAAACTCCTTCCTTGCCCCCCTCGCCCAACCACAACCACCTGCATCGTCATCGCTGCCACTGCCTTCTTCTTCATGCACTTCCACCACATGCTTGCCACCGCCGTCACTCTCTCCCCGCCCGCTGCCGACTCTGAGATTGCGCTCACCGAGGAGGAAGCCGAGAGAGTTCTGGAGGAGCTNATTGTTACTATGTTTTGGCTGTATGAATGTATGAAGATAAATGTTGAGAAATGTATTGATAAGAGTATGAGTTCTAAGTCTGGAGTTTCATGTGAAAATTGATGTTCGTCAATGAAGGTCTTTGACCGTGGGGTTTTCTTGTGGACTCGGTTGAAACAGGATTCTTTCATTTGGAAAGAATTCTAGTTGAGGACGAATGTCTTAATTTTGTAATATTTGTACATGAGCGTTCGGCCAAGGGTAGTCGTTCCTTGGTATTTGGTTATAAACTTAAGTATATCTATATGTATTTGTATATTTCGTTCGTTTGTGAACACTATTTAAATGGTATCTTATTATATTTATCAAGCCTTTCTTCTATAAGTTTAATAGTGCTCAGTCTTACACCAAGCGCTCGTACTAAGTAGTGTTCGGTCTTACACCAAGCGCTCGTACTAAGTAAGTGCTCGGTCTTACACCAGGCGCTCGTTCTCGTTTCCGTAATCTATCTTTATAATAAGAGCGTTCGTCCAAACTCCATAGAGTTCGCTCTCTACAATGCTCAGTCTTCAACTGACATTCGGTTTCCTTGAGGTTTAGCTCATTAAGAAGCTAAGTATTTATTGGCGATCGATTTCTTCATATGATTCCGTCAAGTACTATTATTTGGTGTCCTTCAATACCTGTCTCAATTGGTTTCGGCCTAGAGTTCTAGCACTCGGCCTAGGCTTTATGGTGTTCGGTTTGAACTCTCAAGAGTCAGTTTATTAAATTGGCTCACTTGATAAACAACATTCAATTTTATTAGTCTCTGAGAAGTATTATTATATTCGGTCTTTTTCACAACTAGTGAGTAACTCTCTCAATTTGATTATGTTTGAGTTGGAGACATCTCGGTCTCACTCCAAGTGTTTGGTCTTGTTCTGGATTAAAAACTAACATGCGATATTTAGTATCCTAAGGAATCATTATTCAAATTGGTTTAGTTGAGGTTTTAATAATGAAAGATGATAGAATACGATATGGATGAAATGATTTTGGTTATGGAAGAGTGTTCCGGGGAGGAATATCTCATGATTTGATATTGGAATGGTAAAGTATGAATGTGGGCACGCTAAGCTGGCGGTTCATGTGTGGGAATAGCAGGAGGTCCTCGTCCTTATGGTTAATTTGGACGGAACAGACTAACCTCGGGTGGCAGCTGTTGAGGGTATCTCAGTTACTACATCACCCGGGTGCACGAACGTCGTAGCTACGCAGAATTCATACAATCCGGACAGTCAGAGTCTAGTATTAGGCTTTGCATGAAAGAGTTAATGAGTTATCTTGTTTAAATTGATTGAGTGAGATATATGTTGATAATTGAATTAAATTACATAAGCTTACCCTATTTCCTGTCTTGTCCGTTTTGTACGTTCGGTGGTTGTCCTTCTGTTGCAATGATCATCCGTGTGGATGTGAGCAGAAGGAGAAGCTTTGCTGGAAGAGGCGCTGGAAGAAGAAAGTTTGGTCGAGGTAGATGTTAAGACCGAACAGTCGAGCCGTTCGGTCAATAGTTAGTTTCTTTGTGTGATAACCGTTCGATCATCTGTTGTTTTCTTCTTTTGTATGACCGTTCGATACGTCTTCTGTAAACTGTTCGGCCATAAGCATACGTCTCATCTTTTGTAAGACTGAAATATTATTAATATGTGATTATTCCCTTATATAGTTTTTATATTGTATTTTTGGAATGTTACAAAGTCAGTTTAATATTTAATTGGTTTAGGAATTAATATTATAAGGCTTAATACCTCTTTTGGTCTCTCGAGGGAGGGGTTGTGTTCAAAATGGTCCTACCTTTTTTAAAAAGTAACAATTGATCCCAACTTTTGAAAAAACGGTTCAAGTTAATCTTTTTTGCTAACGGCGTCAAAAATTAAACGGTGCAGCGGCTCCCTGGACAAAACTCAATGATGTGTCAATTTTATGTGATTGCGTGACCTTATTAGATTTATTAATATGTAAAATTGAAATTGAGAGAAAATAAATTGAGTACGTGACAACAGGTTTTACGAGAGAGGTTAAAAAAAAGAGGAGTTAGGGTTAGAATGAAAATCGCCGTTTGAGATTAAACTTTTTGGTGAAAACTTTGTTGAAATTGAAGTCTCGTTGAAGGTGAAATTTTAAGAACAAATTGAAAAGCGTAACTCAGGTTAGAGCGAATTGAAAAGCGTAACAAGTATTGCTGGCACGACATAAAGGAAAAGGGAAAGGATCTTGGAAGGGTGGAAAATCCTCAAAAATGAACAAAGATCGCAAGACTAGTGATGTAGGTGAAATAAAATAAATTGAAGCACAGAGCAACACTGATCCTGACACTGTATATTTGAAATTAGAAAGGAATTATTTTTTAGGAAGGCTAGAATAGTTTTGCTAGTTCCGGTGCAATAATTCATGAGTAAGGGTTTTAGCTTCTTCTTCTTCATCATTAGAGTACCCCAATATTCAATCTCGTATCTCCTAGTAGGGCTTTACCCATGGATTCTCTTCCAAAACTGCGCCACTCTAATATCACTCTCAATCACCACACTTTACCATTTCCCACGGTCTTATCATCTTCTCTCTTTCCACTCTCGACCTCCATCACAGTTTTCCTCTTCGTCGTCGTTCAGGTTGCCTTCCATCAGAGCCTCCATTTCATGCTCCTCAAACGGCCCCGCGTCTCCCTCCTCCAAAAACGCCCTCTCTCTATCCTCATTTTTCCAAACCCTAAACTCCTTCCTTGCCCCCCTCGCCCAACCACAACCACCTGCATCGTCATCGCTGCCACTGCCTTCTTCTTCATGCACTTCCACCACATGCTTGCCACCGCCGTCACTCTCTCCCCGCCCGCTGCCGACTCTGAGATTGCGCTCACCGAGGAGGAAGCCGAGAGAGTTCTGGAGGAGCTGCTCAGCGCCAACCTCGTAAAACCTGTTTACTCAATTTATTTTCTCCCACTTTTAATTTACACGTCAATGAATTTAATACTGACACGCAATCACGTAAAATTGACACGATCATTTAAGTTTTGTCACCGTTTAATTTTTGACGTCGTTAACAAAAAGAATTAACTTAGAACCGTTTTTTCAAAAATTGACATTAATTGTTATTTTTTAAAAAAGATAGAAACACAACCCTCTTTCGAAAGACCAAAAGAAGTATTAAACCATATTATAATAAAGGTTTGATAAAAATTTCAACAATACACATTTAATATATATTTAAAATTTTTTCATATATACTTTTGGTTGAGATCAACCTAATTACAATTCAATTCTATTAAATATGATTATTAAGCTATTTAGCTTAACTTAATAAGCTATTTTTATAGATATAGTTAATTATTTAACACCGATCATTTTCCTTTCAACTATGTACCTACTGCATTTACACAATAATATTATTAAAATAAATAATCTAACATAAGATGTCTAATACGAGAGAATCACTGTCATCAAATCAGTTAACGGAAAACTTAACGGATTTAGCATAAACTAATAAAAGTATTTTACTTAAGAACATAAATTCTTTAATAGGGACCGCACTAATGACCCATCACTAATACTATCTCAGAAAAAAAAATGTTTGACATCAGAATATAGGGATGAGAAATGTGTGAAGCTTATTGAGTCCATATCGAGTCAGGATAAATATGGTGAACAATTGAACAACGTAACTACTTCCACAGTCATTTATAATGCCGGAAAGTCAAATAGATAATGTCCAATATAATTTATTATAGCCTCAACAAAATCTATTAAAATGGGTTAAAACCTGAAAGTTAACTCGGTCCATCATGGATTCGAGTCGGGTTAGGTTTGAAAGTTTTTTTTTATATCAATTAATTTTAAACCTGACTCGCTTAAAATTCGGCTTACTCGAGTTGAATTCATGGTGAGCCGAGTTGACTCATCAACCCATCTAGTTTAATTTAATTATTTTTTATTTTTTGTTTCAATATTATTTGTTAGCATTTATTTATTGTATTGTAATTGAAAATAAAGAAAAAGATGTTTTAAGAAAGTAAAATATTATAAATTTATCTAATATTATGAATGGACAAGTGACACAAAAATTATTAATATTATAAACTTATTTATTCGCCTTTGAGTTTGTTTTTAGATTACATTTGAGTTGTATTTTAATTTTTTTATTTTGAATTGACTTTGGACTTTAACATCATTTTAGGGTGAAATTTATTTAGATTTGAATTACAAAAAAAAATGTAATTTTTTTGGGTTAAAAAAAAACGTGTAATTAAATGAGTTAGTGAACCAACCTCTTTAACCTACCAACCCGTGATGGATCGGGCCAGATTCAAATTTTTTCGACTTGCTAATAAATAAGCTGGGTTGGATTAACTCACAGACTAACCCGTGGTGGGTCGAACCGAATTGGACTGGATGACCCGTTTTGACAGTGCTAACTGTGCATTGTTATCTTTGGAAACTATGCCGATTCGACAAATTTCAATAGATTAAAAAAATATTCAAATGTTAGCACGAGGATAAAATAGTATCTATACACAATCTAATTTTTCTTTCTCTTTTTTTTTCTAAATCAAACTGTCTTATATTTTATTTTTTTAAAAATCAAACAACAAACCTCTTTTACCACGTTTTTGAATATGTTTATGGTATTTTCATTCACTATATTTTTTTATACATTGTTCAAAACAAAAGATTATGAAGGAAGTGTTCCATCAATATTGAGCTCAGTCAAGGTTATTAACCCATTGCTCTCACTCTCTTGAATAATTGAGTATAGAGCACTTTTTAAGTGAGAAAAGAGGGTTTGGTTGGGAAATAATGATATAAATATTTTATTCATTCGATAATTTTTTTTTTTAACTATTGAAGTTCACCAATTATTTATATTTAATTTCTGCATACCTAATTTTAAGTGAAATGAAGGCATACGTGAGATTGAGATGAGGCATCATGCATCTGCAAAGAAATGATACTTTTGGATGTTGTCAACTATCAACCGAACTGCTGAAATCGTGGTTGCTATTGTGAGAAGAAAAGAAAAAACAATGTTGAACCAGTGCCACGCCTTCTTCTCTATGCTAGCCGTTCTTCCCTTCACCTAAAATTGAAGCAAAGTTAAGCATATAATATGACCAAGTTTGACTAACTCTAGTATAGGTAAAGCTTGGTTCTGTGCGTTGTATTTGTAACTATAAAATAATAACCTTGATGAAGAGCATGCTGGGGAACATGAATGTCAGAGGAATGAGAGAAAATGAGCCGAGAAAGTTTACAAAGTCACCCATAAAAGGAAATGCTGCAGCAACGAAGGTGTTCCCAGTAAAGAAAAACGCACGTAGGAGAAATAAGCGCTTTAAGTTCTCCCCTGAATGCATTGGCATGTCGATTTCTAGGAACTTTGTGTCCAACGCCTCCAGAATTGGAGCCACAAACATCTGCACTTTTTTAAAACATCAAGACATGACATCCTTGGATTTGTCACGTGTTTTAGTTTTCTTAAAGTAGTCAAACTCAATTAACCATCTAAAACCAGCAATGGTGAAATATGTACGTACATGTTGGGAGACGATGGACTGCAAAAAGACGATGACATTGATGAGAACATTAATCCATTTGGGACCACTTAGGTTCTCAGGAAGGTATGCCGACACCGCTGATCCATAAGCCCAATATCCCATTACGAGAACACCATAGTAGAACACAACTCCCACTGTATATTGTAAATACAAGGCCTTCCTCATGTTCTTCACTGCTGGCTTACGTAGAGTGGACTGCATACACATTGTGCCAAAAGACAACTTCTAATCACACTTACAAATACCAAACCCCGTTTTTCTATTCACAAAAGTATTTATGGTACTTTAACAAAATTATTATTTTTAGAGAAATGATAACATATTCTAGATGATATGCCATGGGTTTGTTGTTTTCTAAACGATCGAAAAAATGTATATGAAATTGTTTTATTACTAAATCTAATATGTCCTTCGAAAACTAAGTATATTTCTTAATTATTAAATAAATCTTAAAATATATATAAAAAAAATGAGGAGTAATATATTTTGAGTTCAAATGGTATAATAAATGATTAAGTTAAATTTGTAGAAATATGACCTGTATCTCCGGGAGCAAGCCACTGGTGTTGGCGACAACGATAGCAGAAATGGCACCAAAGGAATTAAACACCTTACTCACTTGACTGCCACTGATATCGAAATCCCTGTTCGAATTTGATTTCCCTACCAACCAAAAAGATCGGTGGGGCTAGCACAATTTAACATATGGTTTTTGAGGAGAACAATCATTTTAAATGCGAAAGCCATGCTTAGTTACCGTACCATCCTTTTCTAAAACAAAGAGAAGAAATACTATATATGTGAAGGTGAGCCCCGCGGAAACTCCCAACCAATTTTTCATGGCAGACATTGTTGGGATGGAGAATGAATACAAGAAGTAAGCTGCTCCTGTTATCACTATGTAGTATTGGAGCCTCAAGGGAGAATCGCTAAATTCCGAGTTGATTTCCTGCACACAATATATAGCAATTTTTATCTTTTTTTTTTAAATTTTAATATCTTGAATTAGTTTCTCTGAAAAATATTTGACAATGACTAAAAAAAATATCTCTGGGTATTGAGGCCAGCTCTGAATAGAAACAGAAAAAAAAAATAAAAACTTCAGACTAAAAAACATAAAGAAGACATTCTAGTAGGAGTAAAAGTCAAACAATTTTATGCTTGGTGATGGTAAAATGATGTACATTATTTGTCTGTCATAAATTTTGTTACCTTTAGTGCCTTGCCGCCAAGGAGGATGAAACCCATATTTCCAAGAAGAAGGGTCAAAAACTGGAAAACCCAGGTGATGTGGTACATACCCTTACCTTGACAGAGCAAGGAATAGTTGAGTTGAAGTGTAAATATATGATGCAGAGAAAATGAAAAAAAAAAAATACCGTAAACATATCCCATAAGGTCTCTGTATCTAATGAATCTGCGATTATCAACGAAATGAAATGCTGCCAAGAGCCAGTTTGCATAGGCGGTGTAGAGACCCACAAGAAGAAGGCATATGATACCCCAAGTCCAACCCAGTGGCCACATGATCAGATTGGAAAAACTCAATATCCACCCACAGTTGAAGCTTGTCACCAGCATCAGCCCCACTTGTTTCCACGAATCTGCATCTCGTAACCAAATTCATCATGAATAGAAAACAAAACACAATCTCATGAAGTTACTGGATACAGTTTCACAAAGTTAATTCACTACATATACAGGGAATTACCACTATCAATAGTATGAGCAGTAGCCAGCCCAGAATCATTGTTCTGGGTACCCTTTTCTTGACCTTGTTCGATATTCAGAGTGCCTCTTCCTTCTACATCCATGGCCAATTCTTGATCTCTAAAAAAATGAAAGAAGCTTTGGCTCCTTTAAAATATGAAATTTTTTAGTAGTGGAATGAATATTTTTTTTTCTATATAAAAATGACAGTTTTGACATTTCCTTCAATGGAATGGGATTATTTTATATTAGCAGACACAGACAAAGGGATTTATTTTTTATGAATTGTAATGAAGACCCCTTACTTAGAAAAATAAACCCTTTTTTAATCAATGAAACAATTAATTTTTCTATTTTTTTATATTTGGTATACTAGCTTTGTTTTTGTAAATAAATTGATTTTAATAAATTTTTCTTTTTAGAGTTTTGTCAGAGTTTGGTTCAAAT
>NW_025907213.1:0-14773 GCF_018835915.1 Vigna umbellata
GAACTCAGGACATGGATTGTTGTATGAGAACAAGGGTAGTACTTGAGTCAAAGGATATTGTGATGCAAATTGGGCTGGTTGTCCAATTGACAGAAAATCTACCACATGATATTATGTATTACTTGGAGGGAACATTTTATGTTGGAAAAGTAAGAAACAAAGTGTTGTTGCTCGATCTAGTGTAGAAGTGGAATATCGATCTATGGCTCTTACTACATGTAAACTTGTGTGGATTAAACAAATCCTTCAAGAGTTGAAATTTTGTGAAAATGAGTAAATGAAGTTGTATTGTGACAACCAAGTAGCCCTTCACATTGCCTCTAATCCAATGTTTCATGAGAGAACAAAACATATAAAAATTGTTGTCATTTTGATTAGATAGAATATGCTGTCCAAGGGTCTTGTTACTGAATTTATCATCTCTAATGAACAAATTTTAGACATTCTTACCAAATCTCTAAGGGAGCCTAGAATTCAATTTATATGTTCCAAGGTTGGTCCATATGATCTATATGCTCCAGCTTGAGGGAGAGTATTGAAATGTAATGTTCTTTATTATTATTTATGTATGAGAATCCAACTATTAGTTAGGGTTCTAGGAAGTGCTTGACCTTTTGTATTCTACACTATTGTACTCTATAAATACAGGAGTAAATTGTAACAATGAACAAAAAGGAAAAATACACTGTTTTACTTAAATCTGAGTTCTTTAACTGTAACAATCATTATGACATAGAACTATTCAAGTGTTTGGACAACATTGAAGTCAAATGGGTCAGAATTGGAACAAATTCCAGTAAAAGGCAAGGGATGAATAGCTATAACAAGCTAAATAGGTGTGAAAACCCTTTATAATGTTTTATATGTACCTGATGTTAACCAGAACTTGCTTGGTGTTGGTTAGCTGCTTGAGAAAGGGTTCAAAGTTATCTTTGAAGATAAAAATTGCATAATCAATGATCAAATAGGCCTTGAAATGTTCAAAGTCAAGTTGAGGAGCAAAGTTTTATTTTTATCCAACAAAAAAGGAGCAAATTGCATTTTCAGTTATAGCAAGCTCAGTCAATCTTTGGTACAGAAGGATAGGAGTTAGGCATGGAAGTAATGAGAGGGTTAGGAAGAAATTTAAAGATAAAAGTAGTGAAATGACTAGTGTTTACAGGGGGGAGACCTTTTAGGAAAGTCTATATATTCTTATCTTGTGGCATGTTAAGGGACATACCTAGCAGTAGGTCATTTCTATCATTTGGGAATGAACTACATGCTGAAAAATCAACTAGTTCATGGAATTCATTCCATTACAGAAAAGCCAGCTGACTATGAAGCTTGGAAATTTGGGAAGCAAACAAGGAAACCATTTCCTGAAAGTAGCTGGAAGGTAACTCAGAAACTGAATCTTGTTCACACTACTGGTGGACCACAAAGAACTCCATCACTAAAAGGAAGTAGCTGCAGTATACACAATAACAAGAATGTGCTGGATTTATTTTCTTAAATTCAAATCAGAAGTAGCTGCAGTATTCTGGAAATTCAAAGCACATGTAGAAAATCAAAGCAATTGCTGTATTCAACTTCTAAGGTTAGACAATGGAAAGGAGTATATAGCTAATCAATTTCAACAATTTTGTGATGAAGTTGGGATTAAGCATAAGTTGTTGACTCCTTACACACCTCAACAAAATGGAGTGAATGGAAGGATAAATAGATCAATCATGGAGATGGCCAAGTGTGTGCTTCATGGAATGTATTAGTGCTATCTGTTTGTCTATAGTGTTATATGTTGAGAACGCACCTTTAGATGCTGTGTACTTTTAGGAACTTTCCAGATTTGTTTCAGTTTTAAGTAAGCCAAGTTTATTCCATTTCAATTTGTTGTTAGTGGATTAATTATTCCCCAATTGTTTGCTAAGCTAGTGGCTAGAATCACAAGCTGATATCTTAGTTTGTTAATTTCTGAGTGTATTTAAATTAAGTTGCATTCTCAGTATTTTATTAGTTTTGGATCTCTGTTTTTATCTCTGTTAAGAACTGCCTTTGTTCCTAAAAATTCAATAGGTGGCATTATACCTAATTATTTATTATTCTCTTATTCAGAGGATTCTTACTGTTCTAATGTAAACAAGTTTCTTTTGATTATCAATCTAACACCTGAGACTTTGTCAGTGCAACTAATGGGAGGAACTAAAGTTGCTGTTGCTCCAAAAAGTCGCAAAAAAAGTTTGGATTCAGCAGGAGATTCACGCCAAGACTCCTTTAATAAAGAACACACTTCTAAGATGCTGCTTCGTTTACAAGATCCAAAAGGATTATGTAGTATCAGTACTCATGTCAAAGGAGTTGACCTCAATGTAGGGCTTACTACTGTTGCTTTTGTTCACCCAGAAACAGCCAAAAGATACTCATTCAACATGCTTCAGTTGGTTTTGATAGTACCCAGAGTTTCCAAGGAGAATGTTAATATTTCAAGAATTAATATTATGAAAAAAAGAGGTGGTTCAACTACTAATGAAGTTGAAAATGTAAATATTGACAAGACAGAATATCGACAAGCAATTGCTCAGTTGATGATTTCAGAATCTGTGGGTGAAGGACATGTGATGGTAGCTAAGTCTCTTCGACTTTATTTGAGAGCTAGCCTACGTTCATGTATGTCAATTTATCCTAATATCCATCTTACCTGATCCTTTGTATTTAGCAATCAATTGCAGGTTATTTTCTCATGAGTTTAATTGTGAGGAATATTGCACCTAGCAAATTATTATTAAATGTATTTTATGTTTGGTGTTAGGTTATCTGTTTCTATAGTTAGGAGAAAAGCAGTCTCTAATTGCATTTTGACTGTGCATCAAGCTGTCATGCATTGATTAAGGAATAAGCTGTTTTTTAGTTTGAAAAACCGTAGGTTAGCCCAGGTACATAAACTTAAAATATGGTATTTGAAGAAAATTACAGTGGAAGGGTCTAAGGAGGTTTGCTCCTTTTTTCTGGATTTGTTGGTTTTAGCAAGAGTATAATTATAGATTTTCCAACGATATTAAGCTTACTATCTCTGAGAATTTTTACTGTCCGTGTTCAATGTATATATCAGTTGAAAATTTACCTTTATTTTTTATATCTGATTTTAACAAGAATTGCCTTTGTGATTGAATAGGGGTTTATTTGAAGGCATGCAATACTATTTTGGAAAAAAATATTCCTTCAACCTCTCTTTTTCCTTGTCAATTCAAACTACTAAGGCAGGAGAATTCTGTTGAGAAAGATGGTCTAGAAGTTTCTCATGGCCACAATCATCACATTGATAAAAAAGTCCAAGCGAAAGCTACATCAGGTTTCTTTGTGGATACTATAGATTGGTCAATCCAAAATAAAGTTCTAGAAGCTGTCTCTGATGAATTCAATCACAAAGCAGAGGAAGAGAATACAAATCAATCTCAAAATCCAAGGGAATTACAGAGTCTTGTAAGACTATGGTATATCACACAAATTAAGGCAATTACTTCCATTTCAGGTATGGAGGTTAGTTCCTTGATTATGGGTGATAAAACCTTGCTTCATTTTGAAGTAAGCTGTTACAAGCTTGGGAGTAATGGGAAGGCTCAGTTTGCCTATAGTCCTTCAGAGAACAGTGGCAATGCAGCTGAAATGTTGTTTTTATTGACATTTGGTGAAGAAAATCTGCATAATGGGAAACTTAGTGCGTATGAAGTTGCTCTTGGAGGAGAACTTGATAACATTAGTATTGTGGACCTGAAGGTTTTTGAAAGGATGAAATTGTGTGATCCTGTGTCTATTGTTTCTATAGAAGAGAGAACCCCTGAAGACCACATTAGTTCAAATCTATCTCCGCTTGGCTGGATGGAGAAAACTGCGGATGATGTTATCAACAGTAGGTCTATTTTGGGAAGGGGAGGTGGAGGGGTTAAGTGTCTGTTACTTTATCAATTGATTGTTCTCATGGCCTTTTTTTTCCCAATAAAATCTTAAATGGTCCTTCATGATCATTGTTGTTAATAGATGTACCAAGCCAAGTAGGAAAATTTCCAAATGATATGTACAACAGATATAACCCTTGGCAATGAAGGATGCAAAAAATGTTTGTACATAAAAATTAAACATGACCATAACCTTTGCATATGTTGTTATGATTGGTTGGCAAGGATACTGCAGGAAGTTATTTAGAGAGATCTCATGTGAATAATATCCGTGAGAATTTGATTTTTAATTGAGCTCGATGGTTCTTAATCCTGTTCTACCTGTTTTATCTGTTGAACTTATTTGTTGCGTAAGATTCCCTATTTTTTCCTAGTCACTTTGGACTGTTAATATAGAGGGTTTGTTAGAATTTGGTTTGAGGTATGCTGGATTCATCTGTTTTCCTCCTTGATGCTGCTCCTCATTAATTTGAATTTTATTCACTTAAATATCATGCATTCTTTGGCACTGAGATGCCCTTTGGCTTAATTTGCTGCTTTTGCTGACTGCAGGAATGTTGATATTGTTATGTTCTGCATCTGGTTTGTGGTTTGGCACACACAACTTACCACTCCCTGGACATGTTCTCATATATGGACCACCTGTGAGTACAACATAAACCTTCGTAAGTTCAATATAAAACATATATGGCTTTTAGAAAGTGGATTTTTAGTTGAATTTAATCTTATAAAACAATTATTTAAAGTCAGATTTGAATCCACTTATATATTATAATTTTATCATATCCCGTGACTCCATTTTTCAATTTCATTGCTTGCTATCAATTTTGGCTAAAGTGTATTTTCAATTTAGGATATATTGATAACTTGATTGATTAAAGATGTGGTAGCCTGTAAAAGTGCTAAGGAGTAATTACCGTATACCAATAAAAACTAAATTGCAAAACATACCAAGAAATCTTTTTTCTTTTGTAATGTCTTTGATAAATTTTAAGGAAAGTGACAGTGTATAGAATAGTTTACACTTGTAATTACTTTAGTATGTGATAGTAACTAGCTAACTTATACTGACCGTTAGGTAGGTAGGTAGATGAGCTGTAGTCTAGGCAGCATAACTTGCTATGCAAGCTACTGAGTTTGTATAAGTACCTGTTCTTGTACTTAAACGAGTAATGCAAATTCATTTTCAATTTGTGTAAACCTTTCTCTTTTAGCTTGGTTTTAGTTTCTTCATGAAGTGAGTCCTACTCAACTCCCTCAAATTGGCTGAAGTTTGTTTTAGAGTTGCTTCATATCACATCACGAAAATACTGCCTGCTTTGCTTGTCTTTAAGTTGAGAATCTAGCTCTTCATATTGAGATTTCACATTATGCTTAGTGAATCTTTCATATCTACTTCATATTATTGATCTGGCCACAAGAAAAGGTTACCAATCTGACGAGTGAAATATCAATGCATTTGACATTTAAATATTTTCCCCAGGGCTCTGGAAAAACTATATTAGCAAGAACTGTGGCAAAATCTCTTGAGAATCGTGAGGACATCTTTGCACACATGTATTGATATTAATTCTAATTTAGTTGTTCCTTTATGATTTTCCCAATTATTGTAATTTTCAATTGCTCCTGTTTGGATTTAATGATTTCAGCTTTCAATGTTATGCAGAATTTTTATTTCCTGCTCTAAACTTACCCTTGAGAAGGTCCCAGTTATTCGCCAAGAACTTGCAAACCATGTAATTGAAGCTGTAAATCATGCCCCATCTGTGGTTATCTTTGATGATCTTGATAGCATAATTTCTTCCCCTGACTCTGAAGGATCTCAACAGTCAATATCTGTTGCTGGACTCACAGATTTTCTGGTTGACGTCATGGATGAATATGGGGTAAGAAATATGCCTCAATTGTTACTTAATGCGGTTTCTCTGGAATGTTATGCATATTATTGTTCCTTGTCACCAATGTTGTTAAACTTGAGAATTGTAAGGGGATCAAAAAGGGGATAAAATATCGTAAATCAACTTGTAAGAGTTACGAGTATATGAAAAGTTATTACCATAAATAGGTGCATCATTAAAAATAATATAAATGATCAAAATATCTCATACGTAATTCATAAAATGGTCAATAACAACTAAAAATAGGTTCATAATTCATAAGATTGTCATGCATAAAACACCTAATCAATTCATAAATGTTTAATACAAACAAACTATTCAAGAAAATCTTTCATATCTGTTAAATATAGTGAAAACTTTGTATGAGATTAATCTTTCTTGTGTTGAATGTATAATAAAAGGAAAATAGACTAAGACCAAAATACAAATAAAGGATAATAACAAACTAATTGAAGATAAAAGATAAAGATAAGATAAAAATATATATCTAACAATATCAAATACAAGATAATCAATGTCATCCTCCACATGATCTTCATTTCCATTAATGTCCTCTCTTGCATGACCTTCATCATTATAAAGAATTGGAGAAACCTCTAGATCATCCATAGGTGTAGCAACACCACCTCTACTAGCATCTTCATCTTCTCCAACTTCAACTAAGTTGTCTTCATCAGAAGCAACATCATTAATGTTATAGTCCTTTGTTTTTCTAACATCCTTCTTCAATCATGAATTTCCCATCACAGACCACATCATTCATGGTCTTTTAATGTAATTGATTTCTTTTCTTGGTATGGACTTAAATAATTATAAAATTATTTAAACATCATAATAGCCTCTAAAAGATAACTATAAAATCAATTTCATAGATTTAAATTCTTACCCTCTCAAATGCACTCCAATTATGCTAAAAAAGTGGATGAACTTCAAGTCAAACTCAATACTCTATAATTCTGAATGTTCATCACCATATGATTCCCACCATTGTGATGGGGATTTAATTTTTAGTGTACGTTGAGCTATTGGACTTGCCAAAAAATCCATATTTGCTTTTGAACCTATCCAATGTCTCATCAATGTCTCCCACCAACCTATCGAAACAATCATACATTCCACGTTTCACCTCATAATCAACTTTAAACTCAGTGCAACATGGGATTAAGGTAATAGCTTGCAGCATGCAATGGCCTATGCAATAACCCTTTGATATTTAGACCAACATGGTCCCTTTTCTCAATATCTTTCAAACCAACAACCCTTTGATATTTAGACCATATTTTCCTGTTCTGTTGCATGCATGCAGCAAGGGACTTGTTGAAGTATAATGTCATTATTTTATTATTAATACTTATGTTAGGGTTTTGTTAGGGGCTTCCCTCCCCCTTTTGTTATTTTTTTAAAATCCTTTTTCAGAATTCTTTGCTTCTAGAAAAACAAACAGTTAAAGTTATCAACTTTTACCTTTAAATCAAAATAATAAGATTTCTCTTCTCGTCTGAACTTCAAGTTGGTAAATCAAAGAGCCCCAAGACTCTTTCGTCTATAGTTCCGGCGGCATCCGTCTCCAACTTGTCATTTTCCGCCTTCGCTCCTGCTGTTCGCTCCCGTCAGTCGCCTCCATCGCCGCCCAAAGTCGCTTTTCCCTTTTCTTTCCCCCCCCCATTTCCTCCCCCCCCCTCCCCCCCCCCTCCCCCCCCCCCTTCTTTTCCCCCCCCCCCCTTCCCTTTCCCCCACTTTTCCCCTTCCCCTTCCCCCCGCTTTTCCCTTCCCCCCCTCCTTTCTTTCCCCCCCCCTCCGTCTCAGTCAAGGGTTAGGGTGGTGGCCCTTGAGAAGCGACAACCCAACCCTGGTGTTGTCCAGTCCCTCTGCAGGCCCCTCCGCACCACCCGCCACAAACCGCCGCTTTCTTTCCCGGCAGTCCGCCCGTCGCCGCAGCCGCCGAACGTCGTTTTCCCCCCCCCCCCCCCTTTCCCTTCCCCTCCTCCTCCGGCGAAGTCAAGGATTAGGGTGCGCCTTGAGAAGCCCGCAACCCAACCCTAGTTGTCCCCGTTCCTCCGAAGCCCCTTCCGGCCTCCGCACCAAACCGCCAACGCGCCCGCCTTCCCTTTTTTCGTTTTTTTCGCTTCCATCCCCGGCCCAAGTTCGGTGATCCTCAGAGTTTCACCGGTCATCCTGCAGAATATGTTCTTCGCCGGGGGCTTCTTTGAGTGTGTTTTTTTTGTTTACACTGTTCTTTTCTCTTGTTTTTTTGGGTGGCCTTGGGGCCCCCCGCCCTCTACCTATAGGTTTCTTCTTTCTTCCTTTCCTTTCTCTTTCCCGTTTTTTTTTTTTTTGAAACCCTAAGTCCCCCATCCTCCTCTCCTCTCTTCTCCTAAGTTTAAAATGTGTCTTGCTTTTCTAAAAACTGGAAGTAATATTCCTCCCTTTAATATTATTTAATTTGCTAACCCAACCCCTATTCAACCCCCTATTCTTACAATCACATCTGCAAATTGGAAATTGGAAAAATTATTTGTCCATGGTTCCCTCAAAGCCCCGTGGAATTGGTGGTTTTTCTTGGTCCCAGGACAACCATAATCACCTTTAACAAGATATGTCATGGTCCCAAACGAAGAAAAATCTCCAGTGGCAGAAATTAGAGTTTTCAGTTATGTGCTGGTTTTTGTGGCGCAATCAGTGTGACAAGAGTTTTAAGATTACTTGGAGAAACCCTTATAAAGGACAATGTGCTCTCCTCTTTTTTGTCTTTTTTTGTGGAAAAAGGGCCCAAGATATTTTTTTTTGCTAATGATGGTTCAAACTCTTTTTTGAATTGCAACCCAAAGAGCAACCTTCTCTCTAAACAAAAGTCAAAACTATAATAAGGTTTCCTGCCAAAAGCTCCGGGTCTGCGGTAGAAGAGTTACAGAACTTCTTTGTAGCTAATTCCATTAGAAAATCTCCAACAAAAAAGCTTGACAAGTTTTACAGGTCCCTAATTTTGAAAATGTTTTTTCCAAACACTCTGAATTTTTGATCATGTACGTGAATCACGTTTAAATCTGGTGATCAATCCCGTCCGATGGATTGGCTTTAGTTTAATCGACTTTTCCTTTGGGTACCTACATTGGTAAAGGAAGAGAATTTAAGTATGGCTATTGAAAACATCATCAATGGTGACAATCTCGAGGAAGAGGAGGAGGGTAAGGAGCAATCAAGGAATGGACCGTGGTGGTCCGAAGTGGTTGTCCTCCATGATCCATATTGTAATAGAATGGTCCCATAACACCCCAAGGATAAATGTTATTCCTGCATGGCTTTTTCCAGACAAAGCTGCATTTGTTCCTAAATCTATTAATTCAAGAATCTAAGAATTTCCCTGATTGAAGAGGTAACCAAGTTGGTTTTTTTTGAGGTACAAAGTCCTAAAAAAATCTTCTAATTTAATATCTTTGGAATCTCTTTGGCAATATCGCCTCCTCAATGTGCCAAATGTGTCCAACTGCTTTGCCTCTCTCAAATCCTGTGGAAGGTCATAGTCCATGGATTCTTGACTCATGTGGCCTCAAGATCATATCCTCCTGGTAACATCCCTTCCATTTTTTCCCCCTTTCCCCTTTCATGTTCCTCTTCGAAAACTCCCTCATTTCATTACTGTTGCCAATGGACCAAAGTTTTCAATCTCAAAAATCCTCTCAGGGGATTGGCAAAGTTTTTCCCTATCCTCCTTCACTAAAATTTGAATTCTGTTCTTGTTATATTCCTCATTGTCCCTTTAACAATTTTAATAAATCTCCTTTTAAAGAGTCGATTGACCTCGTTCTTTTAAAATTGTTCCTGTAACTTTTCTCATAATTTTTCCTTTGTTATACAAGGAACCTTGGTACGGGGGTCGTCTCTGATTTTTTGAGAAGGACCTGAGTCAGAGGAACTTTATTTTCTTAAAAAACCTAACATCCTCAAGTTTCCCTGTTTTGCAACTCTGTTTCATCCCCAAAAAAACTTTTGCGCCTGATCCAGTTGGGATCAACCCCAACTTATTCCAAGTTTGAAGAGGAATTGGTTTCCCCTAGTCTTCAAACACATTACAAGTCTAGATTGTGAGTTCTTTTTTTTTCCAGTTTAGGAAAACATGTTTAGATATAGATCTTCCTACGTCCTAAAAAAGTCTGATGAGCGAGTAATTTTTAAAACTTTTTTTTCAACTTTATTCACTCACTGTCCTGATATGTTTGGGGAACCAGAGTCGTGTTTTTTACTCTTTTGGTTTTTAATATTATTTTTTTTTGTAACCTTCCCATATTGATGAATTTTTTCTCGATTACTTGGTTTTTTAATTTAATGAAAGAGAGATCCTGAACTTTTGGCAATTATTTGTGTCTGATTGTAATGAAATTAAGAACCAATTTGGGAAAGACAATTAAAATCCTAGAAGTGAAGAATGCCTAAGGAATACTTTTTTCTGCAGCATTTTTTTTCTCATTCTTTTCTTTTCCCAGGAAATTTACAACTAGTAACATGGGGCCCCACACTTCATCCACAAACAAAATGGCATTTGCAAGAGAAAGATAGAGACAATCTCATTGGAAACCTTGAAACTGCAACGCTCCTTGGAATGTTGAATACTATGTTTTTCCTTTCCTAGTTTCATCAATTGGGTGATGGGGGCAGTTTTAATAATTTTGAAAAAAAAAAAAAATTTTTTAACTCTTTAAACTAAACTTAACTACCACACTGTTAACTTGCTGTTTTTTCTAAATCAATAGGATGCCTTCTTCCCTCTCTTTGAGAATAAAGTTCCCTCACTCTATCATTTTTTTTTTTTCCAATGACCCCTACCCTCCTTTTACCATGTCCTTCCTCGTATATTTGGGTGTACTTGTTTTTGGTCATAATTGTTTATCCAGGGTCCCCTTTGAATAAACTCTTCTACAAAAAAGGGCTATTAAGTGTGGTCTTTTTTTTTTTTTGGTTTTTTTGGGAATACTCCTTCCTCCTCCTCGCCTTCAGAAAGGTTATAAATTTATTCTTTCCCCCTCAACCACAATAGGTAATTATATGTCCCTACTGATGTCACACACATTCTTTGAAGATACAACCAAAAACCTTTTTTCCCCCTTGTCGCTTTCATATTGTTCAACAAATGTTTTCCCTCTAACCATCATGTGATTCCCTTGGTTACTCTACTACTTCCCTGCTTCTTTTAAAACCCTTCAAACTCAAAATGAAAATGACATTGTTTTCCTTCCACCCTCATTTCCTCTCACATATCACATCGTCGGCCCACAATCTCAAACTCCAAACACTGAAGATCCTGAGACTCAGATCCCTCCCTTCCATCAAGATTCCCAAATTCCCAAACCAATGGATCCTCAATCCTCCTTCCACCCTCCCTTCTTGACTAAATAATAATTGGCCCTATTGCCCCTTCGGAAAGCTATTCGCCCTACCCTTCGTAATAATCCTTTAATCCTGTTTTATAATTTTTTTTGAGTTTTTAATCATCCGTTTTTGTCTCTCATATTTCTCCTTTGTGTTTTCTTTTTCCCATTATCTTCCCCCATTAAGGTTCCTAATAATGTTAATGAGCACTTGTGTCCCATCCTGGATGGCGGACAAGCCCATGAATTGATGAAATGAAATGGCAGGCAACTTGAACACAAATGGCCAACCTTGGGCCCTTGTCCTCTTTCCCTCTTGGTAAGAAGCCTGTTGGTTTTGTAGATGGGGTCCCTATGTGCTTAATTAAAAGGTTTTTGGGGTCCCCTACTGGTGGCGCATTGATCGTCCATCAAATGCTTGTCTAGTTTAGCTAAGGGATATACTTTCAAGTTCTATGGGGCCTCGAACTTTTGTGATAAAACCTTTTTTATCTCATCCCTGTGGCTTTAAACCAGTACTGTTTTTCGATTTTTGCTTGCCTATGTGGGCCTGCCATTTTCGCCAATTTTTGCCTCCTTTAACCAGTTGGACATTTAAAAATGGCCTTTGCCTTCAAATGGTGATTTTAGAAGAAAGATATACATGGAGCAACAACCTCTGGGTTTGTTGCTCAGGGGGAAGTCTGGGTTTTAGTTTTGTAAATTACAAAAAAAAAACATCGTTGTCGTTTTTAATGGTTTTGAAGCAATCAAATCCACCTCGAGCTTGGGTTTTTGGTAAAATTTAGGTCGGGTTTGTGGCAGAATTTTGGATTGAAACGATGTAGGGAGTGGCGGATCCATTCCATCAGTATTTTTTATAGTCACTCCCTTCTTCTGATAAATGTGTTTTATCCCTTGTGGTCTAGTTGATGATAATTGTCATTAGGTAGGAAATGACGTCATTTGGAATTTTTTGCTCAATTAAAGAATCCATTTTCATTTTTTGGTCAACCCCACTTTTTCAAACCAAAAATCTGGGTCCGCTAAAAATATTTCCCTTTGTATGCATTGGCACAAATCAAAGGAAGGTGGCAATCAATTAATCAATTTCCATTTCCACACAAAGAAACTAATGCTCTTGATATTTTTTTGGAGGAAACAAACGGCCTGAAAAAAATTGCAAGCTATTATAGTCCCTATGGACTCAAAAAATCAAAAAGTCCCAATTACAGACCAAGGTGAACTTTCTCTCAGACCCAGAGAGATATAGAAGGCTTGTTTGGAAAACTCATCTATCTTACCATAACAGACCTGATTTTTCTTAATCTATTCAGATTCCCCGGTGGGAGTTGTGAGTCAATTTATGCAAAATCCACATGTTGATCATTGGAATGCAGTGATTCGCATTCTCAGATATGTAAAAAGAAACCGAGGACACGAATTGTTGTATGAGGACAAGGGAAGCACTCGTGTTGAGGGATATTGTGATGTAGATTGGGCTGGTTGTCCAATTGACAGAAGATCTATCAGGATATTGTGTTTTAACTTGAAAGGGAACCTTGTATCTTTGAAAGTTAAGAACAAAGTGTTGTTGTTGATCTATGCTGAAGCTGAGTATCGATCTATGGCTCTAACCTAACATGTGGAACTGTGTGGGATTAGACAACCTCCTTCAAGATTTTTGAAAATTTTGTGAAAAATTGAGCTAGATGAAGTTTGTAACTGTGACAATCAAGCGGCAAGCGGCCCTTCCACTTTGGTCCCTCCAATCCAGTGTTTTTCAATGAAAGAACAAACACATAGAAGATTAATTGTCATTTTTAATCAAGAGAAGTTTTATTGTGCAAAAGATCATCTTGTTACGAGTTTGTCAACATCTAAATGAACACTTGAGAACATTCCTAAAACCAAATCTCTAAGAAGGGGCCCCCCTAGAATTCAATTTATATTATGTTTCCAAGCTTTGGTGCATATGATCTATATGCCTTCCAGCTTGAGGGGGAGTTTGTTGAAGTATAATGTCATTTATTTATTTTAAAATTATTATACTTTATTCTAGGGTTTTTGTTTAGTGGCTGTGGCTTTCCCACCCTTTTTTTAAATTCTTTCAGACTAACCTACTCTTGCTTTCCCCTATAAAAACAACAGTAAAGTGTAATCACTTTAGCTTGATCAAAATATATAAGATTCATCTTTCTCGAACTCAAGTGGACAATCTAACAAGGCAGGGGCATAATTATGTTTTTTTTTTTTGGTAATCACTGTCATGTTTTAGCTATTTTTTGCTTTTTGCATGGGCCTTTATCTTTTGGAATGACTAACAAGATTTTTCCCCCTAGCTTTGCCCTTTGTGGATGCCCATTTTTTTTTTTTTTTTTTTCCCCTGTCTTCTCTTTCCTCTATTCTTCTTTTCCTCTTGCCATTTTATTACTTGGTACCTTTTGGGAGTATAAGTTGAAGGGGAATGGTGACTTTTTTAAATCTTTGCCGCCACACCAATTCACCTATGATTCTGTCTTCCTATTAATTAGACCCCAACTGATAGGTTTCTACTCAAGAACCCTCAACAAACTAATAAACGCGATTCACATCGAACACCACACACAACAACAAAGAAATAATCTCTTCTGTATTGACAGTAACCCAGAATTCCAATGTACGAGAACCAAATGAGATGCCTAAAACCTCCCCCACAGGATTTAACAATTCCTGTCAGAAAACCACCCAACAGTTCAAAAGTCCCCTACTCAATTAAACAAAATGGTTATTTTGTAAATTTCCTTTATTTTATTTCCCATTTCCCCCCCATTCCCTTTCTTATTTTCATTCCCATAATTTCAATTTCCCCGCCTTTTTCCTAACGCTAAGCAGTTAGGCCAAATTAATAGTTTTATTTTCTTTAAATTTTCCTTTTTTATTTTTTCTTCTCAAACTTCGTTAACCACTCTTCCATGTCCTAACATTACCCTTTCCGCTTCACCTCAACAAACCCTTTGCCCTCAAGGGTTGAACTCCCGGGATATTTGGTCCTTGATATGTACTTCCTGTCCTCCCAGGTTTTTGCACCCTCTCTCCCTCCCCCCTTTCCTTTTCCCTTTTGCCATTTCTCTCACCACCCACCAGGACTTGCCTTGCCACCACCCTTCCTTCTCCCTGCTGCACTTGCCTGCTTTCCCCTCTATGATTCCGAAACTGGCCCGGAAAGTAGGCCCTTCTTTGCTTTGCAAACTCAAGCGGCAATATTTTCCTTCTCCACCTTCCCTTTTTTCAAACCCCACTGCCTTCTTGAAGCTGGGAATACCTGGAAGAACTGGGTGGTATCCCTAGTTTTGTTTTCCGGGTTTAACCTAGTCTATAACGGTACGCCCACTTTCTTTTCTCTTCCCATCCCCTGCTGCAAACACTTGAAAAGTGGGCCAAAGTAACGATCTGATAACTTCGGATGGAGCCTTGTGAGCCTAGAAGATTGCCTATGAGGTCGAATCTTCAAGAAAACCCAATCCTCCACCTTTATGTTTGCTGGATTCCTCTTCTTGTTTGCATGTTGAGTCATTAAATCCTTGGCTCGATTCAAATGGAACTTCAGCTGGTTTTTGAA